>JBAMJV010007752.1:0-74113 GCA_037951105.1 Echinarachnius parma | reverse complement strand
TAGGCGCTTTTACAAATACGAAATAAGGGGGAAAATTATTTTTAAAAACTTACTCTTTTCTTGTGCTTGATCTTGGCCAGTTCTTCAAGCGTAGGTAGGTTTGCCGATGTGGAGAATCGACTCTGCTTCCTGATCAGTTTCATGCCCGGCTTATCCTCACTCCTCTCTTTACCTGAAGCAGCAAATGAAAAGTCAAGGGAATTATCTATTTTGTTGCAGAGGGACAATTCAGAAATACACGTTTCACTGCCAGGTGGAAGGGAAATTGTGTTAATGTAGCATTCAAATGATTGTTTTATTACTTCAGAAATAAACATTCCATCATGAGATGGAAGAGAAAAAAGTGTAAATGGATTATTATAAGATAATTGACAACTAATCTTAATGCTAAAAAAAGAAAAAAGTTGTTTAAAATCTAAAAATAATGTCCAAAGAATGTTTAATTAGGCGAGCAAAGAGTTGAAATAACGGTGCCCCTACCTAACGATTCCTCCTTGTCCCTGAGTGTGTGCGCCATAATCTGCCCCATGGCGTAGCCCGTGGTGGGCGGCCCCACTAGGGCGTATTGCTCAGCGCGAGTGGGTTCCGTGTCCGCCCCTTCGTGGTTGCTGGCACTCTCTGAATCCTTGCTGTCTTCAGGCTGCAAAATAAAAAAATACAAATGACACGGAATCGTAATATATGACCACAAAATGAAGCAAAATGGCATAACTTTCAAATATACACAGAAACCACCATGGCGTAGCCCGTGGTGGGCGGCCCCACCAGGGCGTATTGCTCAGGGCGAGTGGGTTCCGTGTCCGCCCCTTCGTGGTTGCTGGTACTCTCTGAATCCTTGTTGTCTTCAGGCTGCAAAAAATAAAATAACAATGACACAGAATCGTAATATATGACCACAAAATGAAGCAAAATGGCATAACTTTCAAATATATACAGAAACCACCAGGGCATATTGCTCAGGGCGAGTGGGTTCCGTGTCCGCCCCTTCATGGTTGCTGGTACTCTCTGAATCCTTGTTGTCTTCAGGCTGAACAAATAATGAAGAAACAGAATAATAATAATAATATGAACATTTATATAGCGCAGCTACTATAAATATATACTCTATTGCGCTTAAATAAATCATACCATACCATTTGACCACAGACTATGGCGAGATGTTCATAACCTTTCAAAAATTAAAGCACACAAGTTCAGTTCAGTTTAGTTTAGATATTTCTCCATGTGATGAAAAGGCTAAACAGCGGTGTTTTGTGCAGCACGCAGCAAAGGGCTCAGTGTCGGCTCCTGCGTCGGCTCCTCTGAATCTTTGCTTTCTTCAGGCTGCAAAAAAAATGACGCAGAATCAGGAGAATTTACCACAAATTAAATATACATTTTTTTTAGTCACTTCACATAAAGGCATACAGAAACTAATAGGTGTATTGCACAACTTGAGAGGGTTCAGTATCCGCTCCTTCGTGAGTGCTTGTACTCTCGGACTCCTTGATTTCTTCAGGCTGCAAAAAAATGACACAGAAATTACAGAGAATCATTAGAATTTACCACAAATTTAAAAAAACATTGTCCTCCTTTTGCCATCATGATCAAGGTTAGTAAAAACATTTGGTTAACCCGTTCCCTACGAGTTGATGAAATCCCCATAGACTTTGTACACAACCCACTCGGTTCCCGTGGTCAAGGGGTTAACCACAAGGATACTATGTTCATCTAGTAGGTGAAATTTGAAAGTTCACAGTAAGAAGGATTCAAATGATGCTTGAAAAAACAGTTGCTTTGTAACCGCCCCTTTATTATCATGATTATATTTCGCTTGTTGTTTCTTTTCCAAATTACATTGCCCCAATACTTACTTCTTCTACTTGTATGGTGATTCCCGAGTCGGGGGCCGTCGTTGCGAATCTCTCGGCCGCATCAGACGTGACTGCCGACATCGTCGTAATGATCCGCTGTTGGCAGCTGGCCTCGATACTGTCCACCACAGCCAGGAGAGCATCAAGCGAGAGTAGATGGGTAGTGTAGAGAGAACCCGACACTGGGAATGCATTCTATAGGGGGGAGCAAGAATCAGGAAATACTGCCAACATCAATGTCTATGGGTGGGACGCATGTTAAAATGTCAAGAAGTTTACACTACACTTTTCTTCAACTTCTGATTAAAATTTGTGATATTTTGACAGTTTATTGCTGCAATAAGTATATCAAATCATCTTCAACACTATAATAAAACAACATGCACATTTTGTTTAAAAGGGTGAATAAATAAACTTATACTGAAGTGTAAAATAAATAAATCATGCTAAATTTAATTACTAATCTTCAATCAATCTTTTGTTTTAATTGTTTCAACAAAACAAACAATATTTGACGATTAAATAAAAGGAGATGAACAAAATAAAACAATATTTTGACAGGAAAATATATCAAAATGAGGAATAAAACAGAAGAGTGCCAGATGATTACCTTAGACAGGAGCTTTGTTAGATCCTCAAAGAGGTTTGTGCAGTAGAGATCGCAGTCATAGTTGAGGTACAACTCGGTGAGAAGGGACGGAATCTTCCAGAGCTGTAAGAATTAAAAATATATAGAATAATTACACTTTATTTTGATTAATATAACACCAGGAATTATTACTAATGAGTTGGTCATTCTTAGGTTTGTGCAATACAGATCGCAGTCATAGTTGAGGTACAACTCAGTGAGAAGGGACGGAATCTTCCAGAGCTGTAGGAAATACAAAAGAAGCACAAATAATGATTTATATAGCACCCGGAATTATCTCCAGCGAGTTCATCATTCTCAGCTTTGTGCTGTGCAGATAGCAGTCATAGTTGAGATGAAACTTGGTGAGAAGGGGGACTGAATCTTCCAGAGCTGTAGGAATTGATTTATATAGCACCAGGAATGATCACATATGAGTTCATCATTCTCAGCTTTGTGCTGTACAGATTGCAGTAGCAGGTACGGAACCTTCCAGAGCTGTAGGAATCACGGAAAAGGCACAATGGAATGAAGAAATTCTAGGTGACTTAGCGCCAGTTTCACTCATCAAGTAAAATCTATTTTAAATTTAAAATTCATTCTTAATCATATCTTGAGATACTAGATCCTGATTGGAGATGGTAAATTCTAAAATCAATTTAGGGGCTTGGAACCGATTTCAGTGAAACTAAAGTAAAACATGTGCTTACCCATGGCTCGAAATTAGCACAGGCCCACTGGCCCGGGTCCACTAAAAATAAGCTCTGTGCCACCAAAATTCAATTGAAATTAAATTTAAAACTAAATGAAAACAAATTTAAATGCATTTCTTAGTTTGGGGCCACCAAATTATGGTTTCAGGCCACTAACATCAAAGAAATCTTAATTTTACTTGCCTGGGCCACTATTATCTGAGAAATCTTCATTTTACTTGTCTGACGGGGAAAATAAAATCTGAGAAATCTTGATTTTACTTGCCCGACAGGGCGACAAGGGGAAGAAAATTTAATTTCAGCATTTGCTTACCTGAACAAGCGAGTCAAGAGCCATCTCCTTTTGCTCGTAGGGGATGCGTGGCGCCTCGGACACGATGATGTCCGTCAGTTTGGTGATGAACATCTCCAGCTGAAGCTTGAGGTGCGTGCGCATCGACTCGAAGAGCAGGAAACAGACGCGCACCGAGGACCCAAACAGTGATAGCCTCTCGGTCTGGAGTAGCTGGAGAAGTTTACGGAAGAAGATAATAGAATTTAGTTTCAATGTTCCATCTAACTCAGCCATGTTTTTATTTCAGGCACATATCTCTGAATTTATCTTGAGGTGCGTGCGCAGCAGACAGCAGACACGCAACGAAGACGCAAACAGGGATAGCCTCTCTGTCTGGAGTAGCTGGGGTGAGGTGTGGGATAAAGAAGATAATAGAATAAAAGAATTTAGTTTCATTGTTCCATCTAACTGGGCCATGTTTTTATTTCAAGCACATATCTCTGAATTTGGCTTGAGGTGCGTGCGCATCAACTCAAACAGCAGGAAACAGACAACACGCACCGAGGACGCAAACAGTGATAGCCTCTCTGTCTGGAGTAGCTGGGGTAGGTGTGGGAGGAAGAAGATAATAGAAGAAAAAGAATTTAGTTTCAATGTTCCATCTATCTCAGCCATGTTTTTATTTCAAGCACATATCTCTGAATTTGGCTTGAGGTGCGTGCGCATCAACTCAAACAGCAGGAAACAGACACGCACTGAGGACGCAAACAGTGATAGCCTCTCGGTCTGGAGTAGCTGGAGAAGTTTACGGAAGAAGAAGATAGAATAACATAATTTAGTTTCAATGTTCCATCTAACTCAGCCATGTTTTATTTCAGGCAAATATCTCTGAATATAGCTTGAGGTGCGTGCGCATCGACTTGAACAGCAGACACGTAACGAAGACGCAAACAGGGATAGCCTCTCTGTCTGGAGTAGCTGGGGTGAGGTGTGGGAGGAAGAAGATAATAGAATAAAAGAATTTAGTTTCAATGTTCCATCTATCTCAGCCATGTTTTTATTTCAAGCACATACATGTATCTCTGAATTTGGCTTGAGGTGCGTGCGCATCGACTCGAACAGCAAGAAACAGACACGCACCGAGGACGCAAACAGTGATAGCCTTTCGGTCTGAAGTAGCTGGGGTAGGGGTGGAAACAAGAATATAATAGAAGAAAAAGAATTTAGTTTCAATGCTCCATCTAACTCGGCCATGTTTTTATTTCAGGCACGTATCTCTGAATTTAGCATCGACTTGAAATGTGCGAAACAAACGCGCAGCGAGGACGCAAACAACGATAGCCTCGTAAGTCGTAGTATATTTTGTCACATTTAAAAAGAACTCCGTTTCAATGTTCCATCTAACTCAGCCATGTCTTAATTTCAGACTCATATCTCTGAATTTAGCTCGAGGTGGGTTTGCATCGACTAACAAAAGTAGGTAACAAACTCAGGGCAAGAATATTTTGTTGGGTGTTACTCAATCAGTTTTCTGGTTTGTTTATTTCAAAAAAGCATGAAGAAACTGTACACAAAGTCAAATAATTAATGATTTATGAGGGAATGTGTCAGATAATAGCTCTTGCCATTGTTTGGTCTGTTCTCATTTTAAAATTTTTTTTTATTCACTTACTGCAAAAAGATTCTTGCACATCTCATCCTTAACCAGGGAGATGAGGGAGGAGAAATGCGGGACGTGATCGCATCCCGTCTCCACGGCGACCGTGAGGAGGCTGAGTCCCATGTGCATCATTAGATCGGTGTTGTGCCTGTTATGGTATAAACAATATAAAGATCGATGTAATATTCCCTTTTCATTTACTTCCATTAGAACAGAACATAGTACAGAATGTAAATAAATCAAAATTACAATAACACAACATGGAGGTGTTTCACAAAGATTCTAAGTTGAACTTAAAATTTTAAGTTGGACTTAAAGTTATAGAAAGCTGTTTAGCTGCTGTGTAAAATGTAAAAGGAAATATGATAAGGCAAAAAATGCAATGCATAAAATGCAATTTACCTGTCATATGGGTTGATGAGTGATATAAGGAACCTCAGGAGTTCCCTGACGCATGGTAGACCATATGGGACTGGCGGCGCAGAACCTGCAAGAAAAAGCCAAGAATGTATTTTTATATCAATTACAAAGTTTCACTTTGAAAAACAACCATTACTGAACATTTGAGCTATTAAATCTGTGCATAAATAAAAAATTGTTGACACTAGGTAATTTAAAGTAGATTTAAGAATAAGTAATTTTGTCTCTATGTTGAAGTAATTGAATCACTTTAAGGCAAATAATTCATTAATATAAATACTCGACGACCACCATTATCATCTTCATCATTACTATCATTACCGACGTCAAAATCATCATAATCATCACCATGATCCTCCTCATCCTCCTTTTCATCATAATCATCCTCATCATCATCATCATTCACATCATTGTGGTCGTTCCTTACCATGTCCTTTCTGATGTGGTGGTAAGTGTAAGGCCCAAGGTTTCACATAATTCGGACTCCATGTCATCATCACCATCATCATAAAAACAATAACACCATTATCAATCATCAACACCACCACCATCATCATTTCTGTCGGTCCTCACCATGTCCTCCTCTCTGCTGGGGTGTAAAGCGTATGCCCTGAGGGTTCACATATTCTGACTCGTGCAGTGACGATGTATCTGTGTTCGACTCCGTGTCCTCCGTCCCGTCAAAACCAGAGTCTGCCCTCTCTGGGTCACCTGAAGACAGTTTTCTCTCACTCTATAGGAGACAAGAAAAGTAAATTTTAGAAAATAAGTCAAATTTTTATTTTGTTTTACAGATAACTACAATATAACAATGATATGACTTGACTTAATAGCATAAGAAGATGTGTCCTTATGCTCTCCTACAAGTTATCCTATTCCACTCAGACCTGGGTTGGGTGCTCTGTCTCTTATATGGATGATCCCACATCACTCTGGACTTGATCTTTCCATCTCATAGGGGGGGGGGCATCCTGGGGGTCTTAGTGTATGTAATTCATCCTGGTATACTTGGTATGGAAGGCAGTGATGCGGCATGCGCACAAAATGACCAGTTATATAGGACATTTGGATATATCTTCATATTATAAATGCTAATTTATGTACCATCAAAACAATGAGTCTTTATAATTCTGTAATACTATGAATACATGTTCGAATCCCAGGATAATGTGAGCAAAAACTCTTTACCACCTTGAAACAATTACAACACGTGACATAATGATGCTCAGCAAAGTCTGTGCAGATAGTGGAGGGTGGATGATCCCTCGAATTTATCTCTCTTATCTTGGGGATTTGTTTCTCGCACTGTTTCATCTTAACGTAATGTTATAAATTTTATTTTTTATTTGTTTATATTCTCTCTATTTTTATCCATGAATGTATCATAACATTTACATATTGCTTTATTCTAATGTTGCACAGTGATGTTCTATGTACCAATATTACCCTGGCTTTAGCCGAGCTGCCCTGCATAGATCAATCTAACTCTAATTTCCATGAAAAACTTACCTTGATGTCTTCCGGTCGCTGTTCACCAGAAACCGAAATAACACCTCCCATCTTAGGTGTTTCAACATCTGACATAGATGCATCTTTGGTGTCATCTAGGGACTCGGGAAGGGCGAGGGAAGATGGTCTGTCTGTCTCTTGGCTTGCAACATCTACATCTGTGTTGATAAAAACAATATGCATATTTATATTTTTAATGATCATTTATCATAAGTTTGAATCATTCAGAAGGTGATACTCATTTACAACATCATCACAATCACCACCATCAGTTCGAAGTATACCATTATAAATTACTACAACTGTCCATTTCTGGAATGGTCTAGACCATGCAAAATTTCATCACCGCCACCACCATCACCATCACATCTATCATCATCACCATTATCATTATCATCATCATCACATCCATTACCATAACCCATTAATGTTCCCCCAACTGTCCTTTTTCTGGATACTCTAAGACCATGCAACATTTATAATACGATCATCATCATCATCGTCGTGGTCATCACTGCCACCACAAACACCACCACAATGTGTCATTTACATACCTCCTTCATCCTCTCCCTCTTCTGGTATACTCTCGCCCACACCACCCAACTGCTGTTGTTGTTCCTGGACCTCGCCATCCTGAATCGCGCCCTGATATGGAATTGGGGTGGGGCCATCAACCACGGGGGTGCCAGTAGGGTGGTCGGCAACAGTTGCCGGGGAAGCTGCTGTCGCAGATGGGGAGAGGCCAGTTGTCGCGGAAACGGCAGAGCCTGTAGGGGTCGATGGAAAGGAGGGGGCGGTTTCCTCGATGGGGGTGGTGGAGAGGCGTTCCTTGCGTGGCCGTACCTTCGGGGACTGGCGGGAGCGCCGCCTCCGGGATGAGTCACCGATTCCACCGGCTCGCATCTTCAACTGCAGATGCAGAGAAATAGAAATATATATCAATATTTCGATTCACAATGTTTTTAATTAAAATACCAATCAAATAATTTATATTTAGAGTTTGTTTACTTTGGCAGATATAGAATATAGAATATAGCATAGAAATGAATACAAATTGCCGATCTTGTCTGACACAGATGGAATTTAGCTCCTGTAATTTGACATGTTTAAGTAAAACATTCTTCGAAGAAATAATCTGATGTAGGCAAGCCAGAAAAGTAGCCCCATGAAAATAAGATTATAATTTTGTTTTCACTGCATTCTTTTCTCCAATATGATTTGTTTAGATTGAGAAATGGTTGAGAAGACTTGGACTAGATAAGATTTGTCAGCAGTCAAGTGGGCTTCGATGAGATCTTTGTAGATCAGATTTTGTTATCCTGCTTACCTTCCTGATTCCGGACAGCTTTTCGTCCTTGAACTGTGGCAGCCGGGAGAACAGGAGCTGCACCATGTCATTCAGGGTGTGCTCGGCTGACTTCCTCAAGAGTTCTAGGAGGTAAACAAATATTCAATTCGATTTAATTCAGTTAATTCAACATTTTCATAAAATGCATACAAAATACAATTACAGAGAACATAAAAACAACAAAACACAGATGACATGAATTTACTACTTTAACATTTTCCCTAAAAGATTTTGCAATCCCCATCGAGTTAATACAGGACCCACCAGGTTCCCATAGGCAATGGGTTAATACAACTACTATAACTTCTTATAATAATAATCATTACAATCAAGCATTTATATAATGCTATCTATCCTGACTTCCTCAAAGACTTCTAGGAGATATTAGAGTCATATGATTGTCATAATGAAAATGATGCTGCTGCTGCTGCTGCTGCTGCTGCTGCTGATGATGCTGCTGATGAAGATGACAATGATGACGATGATGTCAACAACGGTAATGATGATGATGAAATAATATGAAAATAATTATGCATCTTTATTGCACCATCAGTTTAGAAGTTCTATTTCTAGGTGCATGTAGATACCATTTATTATTACAAGAGAAACAAATGTAGTACATTGGAAAGAAAATGTATAACTTCAAAGCAAAGAGGCTTACTGCTTAATTTGGAAATTGAAAACATTAAAAAAAGAGAATTAATAACTTAAAACCAAAGAGGCTTACCACTTAATCTGAGCTCAAAGCAGATCCTGAAGCAAGATGGCATGATTTCACACACAGCTTCGTTGGATAGCAGTGCACCAACAGGGGTCAGGAGAAGGGTTCTCAGAACCTGATAGAAATCACAATTATTAAGATCAGAGTTTTAAATTACAACATGCAATGCTAGAAATTAACTTTTTGCCTTGTGGCCCAGTCAGGCAAGTAAAATCACAATTAAAGTGGCCAAACTGAATCTGGTGGCCTTCAACAAAGAAATATTTTTAAATGTGTTACATTTGGTTGCCAATTCAGTCAAGTAAAATTGGCTTTCATCAAAGTAGATCCTGAAGCAAGACGGCATGATCTCATACATTGATACACAGCCTCATTGGAGAGCAGTGCACCCGTTGGGGTCAGGAGAAGCGTTCACAGAACCAGATGGACAGGGAAATCAGAGGAGTTCTTTAAATTAAATTAAATTGTATTTATTTTTTATATTCCTACATGTCTCACAACAATCAATTTCATACATGTAATAAACATGTCATAAAGTCGAAATAGAAACACAAAGAGGTCTGGCAATATAAACTGGAAGCTTGAAGTGTTGCCATACAACAATACCGCATTCTTATTCTTCAGTAAGAGCTTTCTCAAAACCCAACCATACCTTGCAGCTTTCAAAAAGTAAACATTTCCACATTGTTATTACCTGTCGAATAAACCAAGCACTATATTAGACAATGGCGAGTTGAGGTATATAGAATAGAAATAAGTGGGGTATCCAAACAATAATAAAAGTCCCCAATGTGCTGAAAGAATGTAAACTAATTATTCATCTTTCGTGCATTCTTTACCAAAATAATTAAGTCACTGGACTATCTTTATCATTATATTATCTATATATTTCATTCAAACATATAGGGAAACTGACCAGAAATATTTGTGATTCCAACGGGATTCGAACCCGAGACCTCCGGATTGCCAGACCGGTGCTCTTCCGGCTGAGCTATAGAAAACCCTAGACGGTGCTCGTCCCTGAAACCCCTTAATTCTCATTGCCAGAATGGTCAGAAGCTATTATAAACCTGACATGAACCTGAAGGATACAAATCAACTTGGGGGTATATGCGAGGGATCACCGAAGCGATACAGCTTTTTGTAATAATTAATTCAAACATATAGGGAAACTGACCAGAAATATTTGTGATTAAAAGAAGGCAAAGAAAATGGGATTCCAACGGGATTCGAACCCGAGACCTCCGGATTGCCAGACCGGTGCTCTTCCGACTGAGCTATAGAAAACCCTAGACGGTGCTCATCCCTATATATCTATTTATTTCGATACGAACCTGTAAAATTTTCATGAGCACCACTTCATCTGAGCTTGGGTCTGTCCCCACAAATCTTGTGTGCGTCACAGCATCCGCAACATTCTCTATGCCTTGAGCAGCTCCGTCTATGGTTGGGTCTGGAAAAAAAAATATGAAAAGAAAGTAAAGTTAAGTTAAGTAAAGTTAAGTAAAGTTAAGTAAAGTTAAGTAAAGTTAAGTAAAGTTAAGTTTTCAGGGGCAACTGTCCAATGCAGACAAAATTGGTCTATTGTAGGGCTAAGTTCACAAGATCCTGTAACTTTCATATGCCTTGAGCTTTTCTCGCTATAGTTGAGTCTGCCTAAGAATAGTATTCGAGTGAAAATCAAGTTTACTTTTCAGGATTTTATTAAAAATCAAGTTAATTTTGTCTTGGGCTTCTGTTCAATGTACCCAAATTGGGTCTTGTTTTTTAAAACTTCATAAGGGCTAACTATTCAGTTCACAAGATCCTGCACATTTAAGATGACTTGTGCAGTTCTCTCTATAGCTGGGTCTGATTAACAACATTATTTGAAGGGAAAAAATATACAGGTTATTTTGATATTTCGACATCTATTCTTGTTTGTTTTCTTTACTAGGGCTAAATCAACCACAAGAGTTTTTTTCTGGAAATTTTGTACATATTGTACAGTTCCCTCTATAGCTGGGTGTAAGTAAATAAAGAAAAACAAACTTTTTGAAGTAGACACCGGCTGAACTGGGTCCCATTTTGGCAGGACTATATTACTAATTTTGTCAAGAGTCCAGAGTTTGGTTGTTATTGTTGTTTCAAAAGATATCGCTTACCAAGAAGGCCGTATGACAAGAACTTGTTGACGGATGACAGAGCGAGACCAGTGATGGGACCAGTCGTGTCGTCGGATCTGATCACATCCAGGAACGGACTCAAGAAGGTGTTGGGCTCAACAGCACCCAGGTCTAGTAGAAAAAGGAGCATATGTAAGTATGATTATTGATCAGTATTTTATTTTTGTACGCATAAATTGCACGTATCAGAAATTTCATATGCAGAACATATGGCTTAAAAATGCTTAAAGGGATAGTTGAGTTTTGGTATAGAGGGCGCGACACAAAATATTTTTTTGTGAGATAATGAAAAACTGAGTGTCAAATTCGAAAGGGCATACAACTTTAATGACATAATAAACTTTATTTGATCAAAATCGGTTCAGAAATGGCTGAAATATCCATAAACATGACAATTTGTAATAATTGTGGGGCCCCACAATTATTCAATAATTTTGAACCAGCCGTTAAATTTTTTTTTTAAATGCTTCCTCTTTTCAAAAATTTACAAAAGAGGGTTTTAAATAGTTGTTGATTATCTCTATCTAATCACTGTTTCAACAAAACATTACATGCACACTATTTTATTTAAAATGGTTGAAACCAATGAGTGTTTAGAGAGCGCCCTCTTGAGTTTTAACGGCTCTTTTTGACTGCTTATAGACTTTTTACTTAGTCATGTGTAATATTTTATTCCTTTCGAGCATGGTGGAGTTATAACTAATGGTGCAGGTTTAGGTTACTAAAATTAAGTTTACTAAAACTGTATTGTCTTTACCAAAACTCAACTATCCCTTTAATCTACAAATAGAAATTGCCTGTGTGTTCTGTTGGTTACAACTGGAATACTATAACAAATAGATAAACTTTGGGTAAAAACTAAACAAAAATTCTATCCTAATTGCAATGATTGCTGTTGGAAAAGGTAGGGCATACAGACAATTCATATTTAGACTGCCCAGACAATTCATATTTAGACTGCCCAGACAATTCAAATTTAGACTGCCCAGACAAATAGTGCAGATAGTGTAGTTGTTTTTCTACAAAGTATATTGCACCATTTTGGTATTATTGTGTGAAACACAGTCCTCAAATACAAACAGAGACATATTGATGTACATGTATGCACACACTAGCTCAAACACTCACACTATCTTAATTACGTACCTGTGCAAATGACAATGCAATTATATGCATGCCTTTAAAACACAACCCAAGTAAACAAATATACACATCATTGTACATGACTGCACTTCGGTCATTGAATTTGAGGACTATTATACTTTCAGATACTTTCACAACTATACAAGAACTCACACATACACTGACATACAAACACAAACACACACATACTCATGCAAGTAGTAACCAAACATTTGAACAAACATTTGTAGAACAGCAACAAACTTCCAAACAATTCTCTGTCAAGAAACATGTATTATTTCTTCTTCTTCTTCCGTTTTGGTACAGTCCAACAGCGCGGTGTATTTTCGTACCTTGTGCATATGTTTGTACAGTGTGGTGCTCTGTGATATACATGTGCAAGTAAAAATCTTGTGCGCTCTTAATACAGAATACCAGATATATGACCTTCATTAATCAATCATTTCACAGGTAATACTCTTTAAAAAACCTCTTAATTTCACCAGTATCTATAGCTCTGCACACAAAACAACGTATAAGAGTACATCCCTTTTAGTAAACAATTGCAGTCCCGAAATTAATCACAAGGGCAAATAATGTGACATAACATAATAAGTAGTTTAGTAGGACATTTTCAAATTGAAATCTACATACAAAACACGAGGTGGATGGAAGGTCGCAACTAGGCCCTAACCCCAAGTTTACTTTTTCAGTGGCTTAATCTGTTAATCACAATCCACTTTCTAAATTTGCAGATGAAAATATATCAAGCAATTATTAGTCACAGATGATGCCACAAACCTATTTTATACACAATTCTCAAAAATCTGTTTATAAATGAAATTTATGCAATCAATTCAATTTGTTATTATCTCAATAATCATTTTATAAAAACCAGTGAATGTCATGATTGAATACCCAAGGTAACAACCTTTTCTGCATGTAGACTGGTGGCTGGTGGTCTTTGAAGGTCAGTTAAACATTACCTGGGGGTGTTTCACAACGATCATAAGTTGAACTTAATTCTAAGTTGGACTTCTAAGTTGAAAAATTGATGTAAAATTTCTTTTAATAGGCATAAAATATTGATTAAAATCATTGATATTTTCTATTATCAAGGTGATTTCATGTTCTTGATGTAAAATGTATGAAACGTCTAAAATACTTGCATTTTTGCTTTTGAATATATTTTATTCCAAGGCTACAAATGGCTTTCCATAATTTTTAAGTCCAACTTAGAGTTAAGTTCAACTTGGGATCTTTGTGAAACACCCCCCTGTTGTTCTACCAATGATTGTAAAGGGCACATCTTCCTTTAGTTACTGTATACATGTGAACATACATGTACTGTCCATAGGATTGTATGCATGTCTCCCATATTATGTACAGTATGGCTAGGAGCTCAGACAGCACTGTTTACTAATTAGTCATCGTCTGCTATACTCATCATAACAAATGCTGCCAATAGATTTTAAAAAGTATGTACAGAACAAGGATGCAATGTGAAATACATCAAGCCAGGGGACATAATGAACTGGGACAGCTAGAATTTATAAGCTATTGGAGAAGATCTATATGGAAAACAAAAATGATACCCAAATTGGTCCCCTGTAAGCTATTACATCCCCCTATACATCTTGACATATGATTATCTAAGGTAAGTACACTGGAATGGGTCTAGGGGAGGTGCAACTAGCCCCATGCTTGCAGAGGTGGATATATTATATTACCACACTTCTCACAATGTTGATACTTTTAAATCAAGGTTATAAACTCATTTGTATCGTTAATATGTTATTAATATACATATGTATGTTTATAATTATATCCTACATGAATGAAATCCTGTTCAGTGATTGGTCTACATAGCATCATGTGACCAAACATAGTTATGCCCATGGAGAAAAATGTGCTATGCGTGACGTCATTCATGGAATAGTAAATGCTATTCCATGAATGACGTCATAGACGCCGGGTGATCATATTGAGCCCATAGAGATGCGTGTTATAAATCTTCCCTGCGAGCAGTCGTATTGTTTTAGCTTGCGAAAGATGCTCGACGAGATTTCTCAAAGAGTTATTTAACCCTATTAAGGCCGGGCTATTTGAGGTCTTCAGCAGGCCGGGGGGGGGGCCATTATGGCCCCCCCCTAAGATCTCGGCCGCGGAGCGGCCGATCGCCGTAAAAATTTGCACGCGTGATAAGTGAAGTGTATAGAATACAATGGTAATTTTTAAAAATTTTGAAAAAATCATTAATTTGCATATTTATGGTAATTTATGCAAATAAGTCATGAAATTCATATTTTTACCCATAAATCATATATTTTTCATAATTAAACTCTGGTTTTCACTATTTTTTTTTTCTATTGTTTTATTAATTTCTTATGTATTTCTTTGTTTTTTTAACTATTTGTTTAACTTTGTTTTTTTAACTATGTATTTTATTTTTGTTGTTGTTTATTTTATTTCTAACTATAATTTAACTGTTTTGAACCCCAAAACCAACATATAAAATGTAAACAACACCAAATATCTAATAATACACCTCATTTTATGAAAATTGATATTTCCATATGTTTTGTACACAAATCACGAAATTTAGCGATTTTCGGGCTGACATGCATAGACAAAAGGTCACGTGACTTTGTAACGGAGGGTCCGATTTTCGGAATTTTTGTTTTAAAACGTGCGCAAGACCCGAAAGAAAAAAGTCACCAAGCAGCGGCGCGTCATCTTGCAGCGTTTTGGAGCAATACAAAAAATTCCGGAGGGGGGGGGCCATTATGGCCCCCCCCCCCCCCGGCCTTATTAGGGTTAAAAAGAAATACAGCACATTTTCACCCGTGAATATCAATAAGTTCAAAAGAATATTCTAGAGATGCATTTCATATATAACGTAGCGGTATTCGAATTTTAAAATTACGACAATTGTGCACATAGTGCATCGTTGTCCTTCTGTGGTCGTGACACTAATTCGTCATTTAATAATCGGCCGCGGTGTGCACTGCACTAGCTGTATGTGTAATGTACGAATAACTATTTTCTCCATACAATTACACGTGTGTAGTATTTAAAGCAGGTTAATTATTCACTTTGATGCGCGCGTTTTGCATTTGGGTGCGCATTAGTTGTTAATGCGCGTAACCATGAATGGAAAGATAGCGCAATACGCGCTCTGCGCTAGGACTATTGCGCAAAGGGGGTCAGTGTCACAAACAGAACATAGTCAGTGCAGTGATGGTTCCATGATCAATGTTTTGTTTTTCTTTATATTTTTCTTTAATTTAATTGAAATCATTTATTTTTGAGATGATTATGATTATGCGAAGGATATAAAACAAATATATCATGCACTATTTCGAGCCACTAGTGAAATTATGGATTCCTCGGTGACAGAAAAAGCACTGTTTTTCGGGTCTACGACCCTCAGAACATAGTGCTTTTCCTGTCACCTCGGAATCCATAATTTCAACTAGAGGCTCTCAGTGCATGGTATATTTGTTTAATATACCCTTAGTTTTGTTAATTTTGTTAATTTTATGTAAATATGTTTAAGCGAGAGGCTCTTTGCAATATGCGTTATATTAAATATTTATTATTATTATTTTTTTTTTTTTAACCCAGGTAACTCATCTTTCACTAATACTCACTCTGCTCCATGGGGAGTATTACACACTTCGATCTTTTTTTTCTTCTTCTTTTTACCTGGAATACTTGCACCCTCTCAACTTCATGTTGATCATTCAGCATATTCATACACTTCAATATTTTGTCTTTTTACCTGAAATCCTTGCACACTCTCAACTCCATGAGGAGCATTCAACATCATACACTTCAATTTGTTTGTTCTTTTTACATGGAATGATTCCGAATCCTTGCGCACAGTCTCAACTCCATGGGGAGCATTCAGCCTCATACACTTCAATTTGTTTTGTTTTTTGTTCTGTTTACCTAGAATCCATACCAGGGCAAAAAATACACCGGGGCAAAGGGAGATTTGCCCCTGTAGCCTTTGAAATAGCCCCCGTGAAAAAAAAATGAAATTTTCAACAAAATCGCCCACACTATATCTGTACATATCACAATGTTTTTGTTAGTCCCATGCATGCAAAATGTTCTTTATATTGGACTGAGAATGCTTGTCTTTAGTATACTATAGGGTGGGATCTTTATAATCCTTTAATATTACAATGTCTGAGAAAAATAAATATAAAACAAAATGAAAAACAATAAATACAAGCCAAAAAAGCCCCTTTGAGACTAAAAATAGCCCTCGTGAACATTTACACGGGGGCGATTTTTCTTTCTAAATTAAAAAAATGGCCCTCGTGAAATAAAAATTATTTTTGGGGTTGATCCATAAACACTCTCCAACTTCCTGGGGAGCATTCAGCATCACACACTTTAATTTGTTTGTTCTTTTTACATGGAATCCTTGCGCACAGTCTCAACTCCATGGGGAGCATTCAGCCTCATACACTTCAATTTGTTTTGTTTTTTGTTCTGTTTACCTAGAATCCATACACACTCTCAACTCCATTGGGAACATTCAGCATCTGAGCATCACACACTTCAATCTTTCTTCTTCTTACCTGGAATCCTGTTGAGTATTGTCTTCAGCTTTGCAAAGTTTGCCAAGAAAGGATCTTGCTCTTCTTCCTACAAAAACAATGAATGAAATAAAATCAACAATCAGTACAATGAATAGCACTAGAATTCAAGATGTCAGTCACAATATGTGACTGGATATAGCAAAACCCTGCACTTGTCGGTAATTCATGTATTGTAGAAATGGGCATTATTTGTTATAAATGCTTTTTCTGAAAATTCAGTTCAAACTGAGAAATTCTAAAAATAGATTTATATGATGCCACAGCTTCGGTACTCTATTTATAACATCAATAAATTACACATATTACAAAATTCCTTTTACATACGTCATCACGGCATAAAACTGACCCATCACAAAAAATTGTAATTAAAAGAACAGCTTCCCAACATATTTTCACTTCCATCTTGAAAGACTCGAGTTAAGTCGAGGAAGAAAAAAGGAAGTTGAAAAATGTTTTAAACTCACCTGGGGTTGATGGGAGGACCATCTCGATGTCCGTCTCATCGCCGTGACAACCAGTTGCATCTCCCCCTGAACGACGTAGATGCCGTTCTTCGGGGGCTGAATCCTTTCTGCTGCCATGGTGCCAGGTTAGCTTTATTTATAGATCTATTTTAACTTCTGCTCTTTCTTTGAAGTTTACTTTCACCAAAAAAATGCGGAGGGCATAAGGATGTGCCAATATGAATGAGGAGTTGACTAGTTCAAAAGAAGAATGGGCAGAACACACAGAGCGCCAACTCAACCACTTTTCACATGGTGATCATCATCGGTTTGCTACCTGGAAAAGATGAAGAGAAAACAGAAACTAATAAACAGAATATTAAAAATTATATTTTTGTAATTTTTTTTTTTTACTTTAAAAAGTTATAATTTTTCTAAATCTGCAGAAATCCACTGTACAAATGGAAAAACAAAATTGATGGGTCTGAATATTGGGCTGCTCAACTTGGAATCATTGACATCATTGACATAGATCCCACTCCCTGGGAGCCTGGGGGGTTGTTTCCCAAAGATTTAATGTTGAACTTAATTAACTCTAAGTTTGACCCAATAATTTTGGAAAGCCATTTGTAGCATTTGGAATACAACATCAAAAGCAAAAAAAAGGACAAGTATTTGAGACTTCCGACAAAAAAAAATATCAATTATATATCAAGGCTCCTTGATAGCAGCAAATAACTGATTTTATCAAACTGTATGCCTTTTCAAAAGAACAATTCTACAAAGAAAAAAAGAAACTAACGGCTTCCCATAAATATTAGGTCCAACTTAACTTAACTTAGACTTAGAGACTAGTTAAGTTCAACTCAGAATCTTTGTGAAACACTCCCCTGGAATTTGGGGCTAACTGTGACCGATACTGTCGCAATCCCATTATCCCATAGTGCGAGTGCATCATCTAATACATAATGCCTCGCTCAGCCAGGCTCAGGACTCAACAATAGTAAGGGTCGTTATTCGTTGGTCGAATTGTCTGCGTCTGTGAGGCATTATTTTACACGATATACACAAGCAGCCATAACAATAGGGCGCTTACGATCCTGGACCGTGAGTTAGTAGACCGTAAAATTTTTACGGTCGCGACAGGTGACCCGACCATACATAGCGGGAAAACTGTTCACCAAAAATTAGGCGACCACAAGGCATTACGTCATACATGCGCAGAACAGATGCGCACTCGTATTTTACGGTCGACCGTGTTTACGGTCCAGGATCGTAAGCACCCTATTGATTCTCAGGATTCCCTGAGCATGAGCATGAGGATCTCTGGATTTAGAGCTCTGTGAAATAGACGGCAGAGATGAATTGGACATCAACTCATGACATGAGATCTAAGTGTAGGTTTGAGAGAGAAGGGGCCGACAAGCACGACAGTGTATGATGTCATGAAAAATGACAGTTCAGTTAACATGAAAAACAAAGACAGACATGACAAGAAGTAAATTAAAAGAGGCTCCGAGAAATGGCACATTTATAACCATGTTAATCTATTGGACAAAACTCAAATTCAAAAGCAATCTGAGACTGAATATTCACTTAGCATGAAATGAAATAGATGTATGTCAATAATAACCAATTCAATATTTACAGTTTTACAATAATCAATATAAATAACATTCAGTACAAATTTACAACAAATTATACTTTTTGATTTAAATTTATACATTTGTGATTTCGACATTTGTGATTTGATTCGCACTATACAGGTAGGTACATTACAATAGCGTTGTGCGGAGATAAACCTCTTCCGCCCGCTGCACTATCCAACGGAAACAAAACATTTTTGTCGGCTGATTTCTCCCTCAATTTACCAGCAAATGCAAAAAAACTTTTGTTTATGTGATCCACAATTCATATACTTTGATAATATTAATTACCGACTTTGTTGTTTTGAAGACCGCAAAATGTAGAAATAAAATGATTATTTCCCGTCCGTTTTCCTTACCGATGCGTCCTAAAACACTGCGTTCAACTGTTGAACGCAACAGTGTACGAATGGCCGGTATTGTTATCTCCCGCTCATTAGCATATATTGCGTGTGGTGTAAATGGTTTACCTGAGTGAACCATACTTTGTAGATGTGATTTGATTGACAAACCCAAAGTTAATGCTGTAACTGACCTTGATGATCGGATCGTTTGATCGGATCGGCAAAATTTTATCGATCTTCGAAATCGGATCGATGATCGGGATCGGATGATCGGCTATTAAAAAAAAAAAAAAAAAAAAAAAAAAAAAAAGCTTTAATTTGCATCACTTTGCAACAAAACTGGTTCGTTACTTACTGCACATTTTTGTTCTGGTCACTCGATAGTCCGCCGTAGTATTTTTTATAAACATTAAAGCCATTTGGACGACTTAAATCAATATTTTGGATGCGCCGAGGTTGCTTGCTCGCGCAGGGCTGGCGCTAGCGTGGCCAACCGGTAGAGATACGGCGGAGAAGACCGTCAGCGCGCGGATCGCGAGGCTATGCTTTCACGTGCTTTATAACGGCATCGCGGCGCAGCATGCACGCAGGTAGCACGCGACAGGTGATCTATCTCCGACCATGTGACCTATTTTTGTTGATGTTGTTGTTATAATTATAGTTACTTAACTTTTGCATTTTGTTGTTTTTAGTTTGACATCGTTTTTTTTATGCTGTTGCTGCATGCATTTTCAGTCAGATTTTTGCGCATCGCTTGTTTATTTTATCCTGTTTCCTTAATTGAATTGCAGCTTGATTATTAATATTACTCAGTATAAAATAATAATTAAGAATAAGATATTTTGATTTCTTTGTTGCTGTTTTTCACGACTGATTTTCTAAAAAATAACTGGAGTTTATTTAACTTTTTTGTTATTCTTTGTTCTCCTTTAGAATCAGTTTAACTCGATCAACAAGTTGGGTACATGATGTATTATAAGCTACATGCAGTAAATAATTCTGAAAAAAACAAACAAACAATAGAAAACATAAAATTAAGGGGACATTTTTTAAATAAACAAAGTAATAGTAATACACAGGTGTACCCCCAATAATTTTCGTGCCCCCCCCCCCCCCCCCAACCAGTCCGACCACCTTCGCCACTGGCTACATGTGTTTGTTTGTTTGTTTGTATTTGATTAGTGTGTATTGCTTTGTTATTTTGCAACTAGTACATAAGTTTGTTCGCTAATTACTTGTACCAATAGCCCCAATACCGATCCCCACGTCATTTAACAATCCGAAATGTTTTAAATACATACTAAAAATAATAGCCCCCGCCCCCAAACTTTCCGTCGTCCGGCGTATAGGCCTACTCAAGAAACAAAGTACCCTCCCCCAGTCTACTGAGAAGTGAGAAGGCTGCCACCCCCTCCCCGATACAAAACGAGTACCGGGTATTATATTTTAAAATATATAAATTATTGTTATGTACACAGAGTATAATAATAATAACAATAATATCGATTTATATAGCGCCTAATATGATTGATAAATGACGGAAATGATGAACTGATGAGGATGACAATGAATGATCATTATGAAGATGGCGATGCCAATGATTATTATGATAAAAAAGAGGATGGTAATGATCCATGATGAAGATGAGGATGATGGTGCATGTTTGACTGGTGATGATTATAATAATTACTAACATCGAGACGGACAAAGTGCAATTATAATGGAGCTAGGGGCGAAGCAAGAACTTGTAAACTGCGTCGTGGCAACTCCCCGATAAAATGTAAGTAGTATATAATTTATTATTATTTTTAATTGCGTTACGTACAATTATTGCAATATATGGGGAGGTCCTCAATACAGTGTGACAAAAAAATGAAGAAAGCGTTAGCCTAATGGCAGTGTGAACGAAATAATTACAGTTCCCCAATTTGCGTGCCCCCCCCCCCCCCCTGAAAAAATACAAAATCACACGGTCGCACATAAACTAAATCATAATCAGGGACCGCAGACTGTTTTGATTTTGGGGGTGGGGGCTGACCACATTTCAATTGTTATCATAATTATCTTATCATCACCATTATTTTCAATTTGACGTTTATATTATGATGTTCATCATCAAGTATACAATTTCACAAGCCATCATCCGTCGGAAATAATAAGTATTTATATTTTGAACATCATCATGAGTATACATAAAAATAAAAATCGCCCCGTCGCACATGGAAACTAAATCATAATCAGGGGCCCGCATTGATATTGGGGGATGGGGGAGGGGGCTGACCACATTGTCCACATTTCAATTGTTATCATAATTATCTTATCATCACCATTATTTTCAATTTGACGTTTATATTATGATGTTCATCATCAAGTATACAATTTCACAAGCCATCATCCATAGAAATAATAGAGTATTTATATTTTGAACATCATCATGAGTACATACAAATTAAAATTGCATGGTCGCACGGAAACTAAATCATAATCATGGGCCGCAGAATGTTTTCGGGGTGGGAGGAGGGGGCCGACCACATTTCAATTGTTATCATAATTATCTAATCATCACCATTATTTTCAATTTGACATTTATGTTATGATGTTTATCATCAAGTATACACTCTCACGAGCCATCATCCTACTAGAAATAATAAAGTATTTATATCATGAACATCATCATGAGAAAGAGTACATATGAATTATTAATCATAACAAAAACGCATAGTCGCACTATCCATGGTCGCACGTGAAACTAAATCATAATCAGCGGTCACAGAATTATGTTTTTGATATTGGGGGGGGGGGGGGGGGGGGGGGTGGTGGAGTTGGCTGACCACATTTCAATTGCATTATGATAAGTATCATTTTAAGTCCCTCATGCTCATGTTTATCTCATCTTCCTCGTCATTACATTTATACTCAAAGCGTAAACAAATTATAATTCTTTAAATTGAAAGAAGGATCGGCCGAATGTAGTCCTCGCACGCGCAACACAAGTCAAAATTGGAGCGTCCGTCATCTTCCTAAAAAGGAAAGAAAAAAAAAAACATGTTATGATTATGTTTATATAGTTAAATTTTGACGCCATTAATCAATAACAACATATCAAACAATTTATATACTCTCTCGATCTCCCGGAATTCGGGGACCGGGAGATCGAGAGTGCAAATTTACAGTTTATATTATACATGTATACTAATATAATTATGTACCAGCTTTCCCCTGAATCTTAGGCCTTGCTGGCGACTATATAGATCAACAAATCGTTTTTATGTCCTCTTCCATAATTTATCAGCATTCTCTATCAGTCGGCCGACAGTAAAAGACTGAATTTAACATGTAAAAGAGGATATGAAAACGATAATTCGTTGATCTATAATAGCTTGCGACATAGGACACGCATGCCGCCCGCATGCATGCACGGCGCCAGCGCGGCGCCGATCGTGCGCGCGCCGGGTCTGACGGCCTGGAGTTCATGTGAACATCCGTCGGGAATATCGTTCAAATGACTAGCAATTTTACGAGTCTTGTTCCGATTTTCGCCTTTCAAAACGAAGTAAACTAACAAAGAGTATCTCGAAAATAACATTTTTTCAAGTAAATGATATAGATTGTCCCTTTTTAAAATTTCAATTCCGATATTCTTGCAAAGAAAATGGATGGTTTTCTCCCGGGATTTTTTTTTTTTTTCACATAAGTCATAACACATAAAAAAAACAAAAACAAAATTTCATCCGATCCGATCTCCGATCTTTTCTGCATGATCGGAAATCGGCAAAAACGGCAAAAAAGCCATGATCGGATCGGGATCGGCATGCCGATCCGATGATCGGTTACAGCGTTAGTTGTAGTTGTACTTTGACCTTTCTGATCAATAGGCATTCTTTACCATAGCGTGCCCACGACTTGGCATGCATGACTATGTAAAAGAACCGGTGGCAATGTGCTAGTATTGCATTGAGCATCTTTTTTTTGCCTTGCATGCCAAGTCGTGTGCACGATTTTGGTAGAGAATAGTCTACTGTTTACTTTAGCGTTAGGCATTCTCTTCAAAGACGTGCCCACGACTTGGCATGCATTTCTAAAAGAACGGGTTTGCTATACAAATTTCATTGAACATGGGTTCTTTTAGTCATGCATACCAAATCGTGGGTACGTCTTCAAAGAGAATGCCTTACTTTTAATACTGCATAGTGATGGCAAAGAAGAAAAAGATAAAAGCAGCAAAGTATGATGCGTGTGTATTTCCACAGCACTTCAAATAGTTTGACGACTCTTTTTGTTCACAAAATTTTTTTTTCTTTTCAAATCATACTTTAGGTTCTGAGTAGTTCAGAAGAACATTTGTATGAAATATGTAACTTATTGTTCAGACATGTACATTTGATTTATGTTACATGTCTCATGTAAACAAATATATCTGTCCAAAACTATTTCAAAATGCAACTATTTCGTCTCGGCCTACCAAAAAACTATCACTATCTACATGTAAGAATACTTTTGCTAGATCTTCCCTGAAAATATTTATTGATGAGAACTGAGAACAGGGAAGGAAATATACGGGGGCTGAGGGCGATTTTGCCCCTTAATTTTCATAATAGCCCCCCTGAAATCAGTCGTTAGCCCCTAAAATTAGTAGGTAGCCCTAAAATCTAGGGTAATATGTGAAATATTTTGTGATATCCATCAGATTGAAAAAGTAGCCCCCTAAAATTAAAAATGAATTCCTGCATTGACTGAGAAGTATGGACAAGTCTTGAAACTTTGCGCATCATATCGGTGATACGCAAAAATGAGAACACGTACACGGCGACAGAAATATCTGACGCCAAATGAAAGAGCACACATTACTTACTAAACAACCAAAAAATTAGCAAACAAAGATCAATATTTCTTGAGAAAAAAACTAACTTTTTGAGTGTTTTTTTCGTATATCACAACTTTGGTGTTGAAACAAAATAATGGGCAAGGGAAAATCATCAAAATCCTTCCAGTAGAACAGACGTGTTGTTATCGAAATGATGCGCAAAATGCTCCTTTATTCGACCTTCCTTTAAAATTTCCTTTCGGATCCCGCAATCTTCGTAGAAAGCTTGACAATGCTGCGCGTGCCAAGATGTTAATACGAGAACAATTTTGCATCTTCACACTCCCATTGAAATGCGTGTTAAAGTTTGCTACACAGGAATGCGTGTTAAGTCAATGGCTGTATGGCGCGCGAAGTTTCAAGACTACCGTACTCGGTGAAGAAATTTCTTGTTGATATGACATGGTTACGGAATCGGGCCAATATCACATGAATTGTGAGTTTAAATCGAAAATGTTTTAGATACATCAAATCTTCAGAATAGGGGAAGTATTTTAATGCTTGTTTTATTGAGATTACAGTAATTTTGTTGATCCTACGACACTTAAAAAAAAATTGTGCGCGAAGTTACAATACACCTTCATATATTTTGTACCCATTCCTGTAAGGTCTCGCACATCCTTTCAATTCAGTGGCTACTGCCCGTTGCTCAACCAGAAAGCCGGCGGGGCCCAATAGGCGGCATCCAAAGTGGTTTTTTCTCCAGAAATTTAAAACTATCTCTCGGATCTCAAATTTAATGTATGCATTTCCTTTAGATAAAATGTATGCTTGTTACCCATTGCCTTTTATTTGATTAATTCGCACGAAAATATCGGAAATTGCATTTGAAATCGGGTTTGAAACCAGCAAAGATTATTTCAGCGGTTGAAACTTGAAATTAGTGGGTGTGATGGCTAAGATGAACAACACTCGGTTGCTGTCATAACTGGTTCAATTTAAATCTTTTAAAGCTAAACATAGACTGCAAATTCTGTATTTTCAGCCGATGACATTCTAAAACTTGTTAAATCTGCGTTTGGTTCTAATGATGCAAGTCGGGAGGTCCTCACCATTACCCGGCACGAAACACAAAACCAATGGGAAAGTGGGACGTATGGGTATCGGGAGCTGTTTCAGGCAATGTGCAAGGGAGTTCGTGATAAAATTTTAGCAAACGAATGGGGTTAAAACTACTCAAGTGTGATCTAGATGAATTGAAAATACCTGCAATCGAAAAATAAACTTATTGTGGTGTAAGAAGAATAAAAATTAATTTGATCGTCGAGAGGTACCGCTTAAAGTGATACCTGTAAAGTGTCAGATATTGCACAAAATGACATTTGAGACTTCAATCCTATATCAATATCATTGTAAAATACAATTGAAAGATTTGTGAAAGTTTGAAAGAAAACGAACACTGTTTACCTAGTGAAAAAAATGAATATTGAGTTCATATTTTATCACCGAATACTGATGGTCTGCCATACATTTGTCGCAGTAATGAATGATCCGTTTGAGATATTCGTACCCGTGTATGTTTACACACGTAGTACAGAATTCATGGAATTTGCACTGGCTCGGCTCAAAGTTCAATCTCCGGAATGTTCTCACGGTTGCGTGCTGCATGCGGACGTTCTCAGCTAGGACAATTGTACTTTTTATCAAAAGCGTTAATCAACGTGATTGAAAAAAAAAGATTTAAATGATAATTATCTTCATACTAAAGGGACATTTGAACAAATCAAACCCTATTTTATTCTTCTTTTACCATAAGCTAAACAACACGGTAGAAGAGAAACGAGGAAGCTCCAAGTAATTTTCGTGGATTTGGACACTTTACAGGTATGACTTTAATGGTGGAGAAAAGTCGTGCAGACGAAAAAACTTTGCTATTATAAATGCTTGGCAAACTTGTGTATACCTTTTGTATGAACACTCTTATTATTGAAAAGGACATTCCGATTTACATTTAATTTTGTGCAAAATGGTGCTGTGTAATGGTTGATATACATTGTACGGTATACAGATACCAAAAATAATACACGTCTAGAGTTTGTTGTGTAAATGCAACAGACTCTGTTTTGCCAGATGTGCGCTAACGCACGAGGCGTAAGCAGAGTGCACATACACACCATCTGACAAAACCGAGAGTTTGTTGCATTTACACCGACACACAAAATCAACAATGTATTAACTGTTTACCAAATGACTCAACCTTGAATTATGATTGCTAGATTTATTAATTGGTCCATCATAGAGTCTAAAGTGGGAATTTGCAATTTATCCATAAATTCTTGCAGGTAATTGTAGGAGCTGAGAGATTAAAAGGGGTTGTACGATTTAGAGAGTACAAGTACATGTATTGTATATGCCATACATATATTTTCGCGAATCGGGACTTTACGACAATTTCGCGATTCATGACTGTCATGAGAGAGATGCTAGTGCAGTAATGCATGCTGTACATGTACATGTATTGCTTTGCATTTGGTGTCAATCTTTTAGCCTGTTAATTTTGTGATTCGCGAAATTCGCGAAAAATAAAACCCTTTCGAAATATATGGCGTATAAATAGTGCTGTAACCGATCATCGGATCGGCATGCCGATCACGATCCGATCATACATGATCGGACCGTTTTTGCCGATTTCCGATCATGCAGAAAAATTCGGAAGATCGGATCGGCAAAAAAAAAAAAAAAAAAAAAAAAAAAAAAAAAAAAAAAAAAAACAAATCCGTTTTTTTTTCTTTGGAAAATGATCCCAAAAAACATATTTTGGGAATATAAATGAATACCAAAGCAACATATATCCATATGAATAAGCCCAAGGTAATCTTGTATGGGTATGCTTTCATTTAAAACTGATTACCTCTCCTTTTACAAAATTATTTGCGCCGATTTTGAGCTTAGTCCCATGTGTTTCTGAAAGGTTACGCCAAATTAATCACATGGGACTAAGCTCAGAATCGGCGTGAGAATTTTGTAAAAGAAGAGGTAATCAGTTTGAAATGAAAGCATACCCGTACAAGATTACCTTGGGCTTATTAATATGGATCTATGTTGCTTTGGTATTCATTTATATTCCCAAAATGTGTTTTTTGGGGATCATTTTCCAAAGAAAGAAAAAACGATTTTTTTTTTTTTTTTTTTTTTTTTTTTTTTTTTTTTTTTAGCCGATCATCCGATCCCGATCATCGATCCGATTTCGAAGATCGAAACAATGTTGCCGATCCGATCAAACGATCCGATCATCAAGGTCAGTTACAGCACTACGTATAAAGAATTCAGTCCTTGAAATTAGCACAGGCCCGCTGGCTTAAAATTTAGAATTTAGGAATAACAAATTAGCTTCGGGCCACCAAAATGGACAACTAAGTAACAGAATTGTTAATGTTTTTCCAAATTCAGGTTTAATGCCACTTAAAAATTCTTGTTTTTACTTGCCCGACTGGGCCACAAGGCAAACAAGTTGTATTTCTAGTGTTGAATAATGCTTCACAATGTTGTCTTTTTTATGCAAACCTTCCAAATACATGAACATGAAAGGTGAAATAGTCAATGTATGCGTTTATATGACACAACCTGTATTAATGACTAATGAGTTTCATTCTCATGTTTTATATTTTTTCCCATTAGGATCTATTCTGTTGGAATCGAAAATTCAGCCCGATACAGCTTACCAGAAACAGCAGGTAAAGTGGAAGTGAACTTGTTACACTTTTGCAGGAATGGGGATTTCCACAGTTTTACAACAATATTGACATTTCACAATTAGTTGCCCAGTTGCTTTTTCCATGAAAAGTCTCTAAGTCTCGTTTACATTTCGTGCACATGATAGCTGAACCTTATACACAGATAAAAGGTAAAGACATGTCAAAATATGAAAATGGTATATAGGTGCATATCATATTGGTAAACTTGCACTATATGAGCTTATGAGGCAATTTAGCCCTTCTTTTCAGAGTGCAAATTTGTTAGTCTAAAGTCTATTGTAGTAGATACATGTATGTACGCAACTCGTAAAACCCTCCCAAGTTCGGTGTAAAAGTGTATTTTTAGGCAAGAGTTTAGTTTGATTGCATTTCCTGGAGTGCACCTGATAACCAGTGTTGAACTTGTGTAGACCTACAGTGTATCAATTTATTATCAAATGATAAATAAAAACTTAGGATTTTTTAAGGATATTACATGGGATGAAATCAACACATGCATTTCTTAGCGTGATAGCCCAATGAGGGCATACTTCTTGCATGCACATTTAATAATAAAATTGTGTTTTATGTTTATTGAAAACAGTAGTTATGTTGTTACATACTGTACATACATGGAGTACATGGACTTATGGGTGTGAAGTCAAAAGTTTTCCCACATGTATATGTAGTAATAATAATAATAATAGCTTGCATTTATATAGCATTTCTAAGCGCAATTATTATTACCCATGGCCATCAGGTACCGTTCAAACCCGCACAATGATATTATGTACTTTCTCATCTCCCTGGGGAGCATACTATCAATGTATGCCACTAGCCGTGTATGGAAAATAATTACAAACTTGCACTATCAAAATTCTTCCATTCATTTTTTTGGTCGTAGTCATTGTTTATTTATGGAAGAGACATCAGACATGCATTGTCTGGTCTCAGACTCTTAGTCTCATATTTTTTTCTCATGGCATTTCTGCATTATTTATTTTGGAGACTGTTTGTGTGGTCTCAACAAATATTTAATGTCTTCATCTAATGTAATGTATCACAATTGCAAATTATTCTTCTAGGCCAACCAAAAAAAATACACGGGGGCGACGGGCGATTCGCGCCCGTGAGCCACGGCACTGGGGCGAAATTATTATTATTTTATTTTATTTAAAATAAAAAATAAAACAAATCTTTCTGCATGATCGGAAAGCGCCAGAAACGTACCAAACATGGCATAATCGGATAGGTCACATCATGATAAATATTGATAATCATTTATTAGACCCGTGAGCAGTGTAAATGATGTAAACAAAAATAATAGCCCCTGTGAGCCCCAAAATAGCCCTCATGAATAATTTCACAGGGGCGTTTTTCTCCCTCAAAATTTTCAAAATAGCCCTCATGAAAAAAAAAGTATTTTTTGGGTTGTTCTAGGCTGGTGTGATTGTGTGGTTGTGTGGTTTACATGTAAAAGGGCAACAAGTGTCGAGCATTATTTCATGAATTTTCAATGAATTTATCATCTACAAACTTGTGACTTCTTTCTGTAGGAAACACTGATTGTATGGTCTGAGAATGATAACTATGACCTAGCACTCAGCTTCCAGGAGAGGGCGGGATGCGACGACATCTGGGAGATCATTTGTCAGGTAATACAAGCCTCCACACTAACTTTTTTCTCTACTTGTCCCTTGCAGGCAAGTCAAATCATGGATTTTAACATTTTACTTGCCCAAAGAGAAAATTTACTTGCCTGCTTCTAGATAAGATTTACACCTAAGGAATAACATTATTCTTTCATAGTTTAACAATTATTTAGTTGCTTGTGGGTGATATGATTCATGTTTGTGTTCTTTCTGTGTCAAAGCACCACTCTACTTGTGTGTGTTTGTTCAGTGCTAGAAAGGCATGCTGGCCCGGTGCCACTGTAAATTACGTTCAGGCTACCAAAATTTAATTGATGCTTAACCAAATATAACAGAATCTGTAATGTTTTTCTCTGTTTTGGGCCACAAGAATATAAAAACTAATCTGTTGTGTATTTGCCCAACTTAATAAAGCAAAAAGTTAATTTCTAGCATTGGTTTATTTTGTAGGTGCAAGGCAAGGATCCGTCGGTGGACATCACCCAGGATGTTGTGGACGAGTCGGAGGAGGATCGGTTTGAAGAGCTGCCCGAGGCGCAAACCCCCATCGAGCTGCCCCCTTGCGAACTCAGCCGGCTTGAAGAGATGGCCGAGCTCTTCAGCAGCGCTCTGCAGTCGCCTATCAAGCGGGAAAAGCTTGCCATCGCGATAGAGAAGGAGAACTACGTGCGGAAGCTCATCGAGCTCTTCTGCATCTGCGAGGACCTTGAGAACTTGGAGAGTCTGCACTTCCTCTACGAAATCATGAAGAACATGATCCTCCTCAACAAGACCTCGCTCCTGGAGATCCTCTTCTCCGACGAACTCATCTACGACGTGGTCGGCTGCCTGGAGTACGACCAGAACGCGACGGACTGTCACAGACATCGCGAGTACTTGAACTCCAAGGCAAACTTTCACGAGGTGATTCCCATCACGAACAAGAACCTGCTAAACAAAATCCACCAGACTTACAGAGTTCAGTACATTCAGGACGTTATCCTCCCAACGCCGTCTGTTTTTGAGGAGAACATGCTTTCAACGCTTGTCTCGTTTGTCTTTTTCAACAAAGTGGATATTGTAGATATGATTCAGGTAAGTATCCTCTGTTCTTCTCAAAACTTAAGTTTTTTATTTAAAAAAAAACAATGTTGACTGGTATACAGTTGTATGTGTGACCAGCATTTTATGTTGTTGCTTATGAGCTTGCACTTTATTGCATTGGTCCAGTAATTAATGTATTTAATAATAGAGTGGTAGAACATTCATGAAATAATTAGGAGAGAAAAGTTAGCAAAATACTAAATTTGAATACACAGTTTAAATCAAACTATTTATCTTTTTATGGGAAATACGTTTTTTCCAAATTTTGTGACTTTCCTGTAATTTATTACAGGTTTTTTGTCTGTCCAAGTGTTACATACTTTGCTTCAAATTGTAAACAGACATACCGTAAACCGGGGTGACTTTGGCCCGGCGGGGTGACTTCGGCCACTTTTTGAGTGGTGTATTTTCCTCAAGCCTCACTTTTTGGAACAAATTTATTATTGTTTTAAATAAACTCTTATAGAGTAATGTACAAAATCAGAAATTTGTTCTAAAAAGTGAGGCTTGATGAAAAAACACCCTCTCAAAAAAGTGGCCTACACGTAAGTCACCCCGGTTTATGGTAAAAACGTTTACTTGACTGGTTCATTTATATTATTATTTGATAAGTATCTCCCATCCCATTCATACTTGAATACAAAACTGGCTTGATCTGAGTAATCCAACATTTTCCTGAAATTTTTATACATGTATGTTTATCAAAATTTTCTTACATGTATTGGCCTTAATTGTTTGTCCATGCATACTGCCAAATTGTTCATGTGGTAGGAAACAGTTGGATTCAATTGTTGTTATTGCAACCGTATGTTCTTATTGTTTTATGTTGTGTCTGCGTGTTTTTCATTAGGATATCCTGCAATATATATGTTTGCAAAGTTATGAGACGAGAACAAAATTACACTCTCTGGGGTTTTGAAATGTAAGCCAAAATGTGATTTTGATCAATCACTCATGAATGTTGCAAACATTGTAACTGTGACTCAATATGTATGGTTTCTAAGAAATACAAGTACACTTGGAGGCAATTAGGTAATTGTGCATGTTTTAGTGACGTCTTTATAAGATTCTCAACATGCATCTGTAACAGGGGTTTACAGAGATGCCAACCGTTCCGTTTTTGCCGTATTTGTTACGTTTTTTTCACGCAAAATACGGCAGTACGTTTTCCCCTAATAAAATACGTTTTCTTGGAAAAAAAAAAAAAACGATTTTTTTTTTTTTTTTTTTTTTTTTTTTTTTTTTTTTTTTTTCTCTTTTCTTTTTCCCCTCTTTATAGAAACGATCGGAAATCGGCAACAAAATTTACGTTGAACCCTGATAAACTATTACTCCAGATACATATTTTAAATATGTCACAAATAAACCGAACAAACTCATACAAACGCTGGTGTGATCGACCGAACCAACTTTTACATTAACGCGCGCGTAAAGAGTATTTTTGCTGCGCGAATTGGCTTCACGAAAAAATATGTTTTTTTTGCCTCTAAAGGTTGGCAGCTCTGAAAATACTTTTTTTTGGTTCAAAATACTGTTTTTTACCTCTCAGAATACTTTTTTTGGTTTGTGAAGGTTGGCATCTCTGGGTTTATCTAATTAATGTTGCAATGATGTGACATGTACGTACATGTGTTCAACCTTACTCAAGACGAGTGTTATGAAAATTGAAAATGTATGGATACATGTTTTTGTATTTTTACATGTACGTTAGATTGTTGACTCCTGTCAGTTCTAAAAATAACAATGCAGTGTGCGTAGATCCATGGAAGATAAGTCATACATAATACATATTTGTGCTAAATTGATTTCAAAGGGCAAAGTCATGAGTGTTTATTGTACATATTCAACATCACTGCCTCCAAGCCTCTATCAATTTATGTTTGAACCACCATTGATTGTAATTGATGTTTCAATCTAATTTATGAATTATATGTATGATCGATCAGGATATGATTAATGGAATTGCTGTTCGAATTTATACTAATTTATACTTTCACATTGTTATAATATAATGTAACATGCTTATAGCAGGACTTCAATCTAAAGGTTTTTTTTCTTGGGGCCCAGTCGGACAAGTACATGTACAATCATTTCTTCTCAATTTTTCGTGGCTCCAAAAATATTTGCTGGCCCCAAATGTTCACTTGTGAAGTGTATGCTATTCAAAGTTTCACTTCCCTCTTTCATCAAAACTGTGATAGTGTATACATGTATAAAGGCCACCGCACACTGTACGACTGTACGTACGACTCGGGAGGTAGCCGAGTTATATGACTAGTCGTAAGACTCAATACCGCACACTGCACAATTACACCACTAGCATGGAGCCATAGCAACCATAAAATAAAAGTCGCGCAGGCTAGCTGGACATGCACCTAATTATTGCGGATACTGATTGGCTAAATGTTGCAATAAAGACTCTTGACCAGTCATGAAAATTGAACATGTCAACTTCTCATGACTGGCTCTGCGACTCTGTTGTAAGAGTGCAAATGAGCAAGCAAATGATGTCACACTACCATTTGCGGAGTTGCACGACTGCTGAATCGTACAGTGTCCGGTGGGCTTAAGGCCTTACATAAAAAAAAAACAATGTTAATTAATGTCATACATACATGTCGTTGTCTGTTTAAACATCTAGTTGCCTAATTAGGCCAGCAAAATTATCAAAATATGACTCTCATTAGTTTGCACTTGCTAGAAATATTGTCTTGGATCAGTGGGCAAGTGATAGTGTTGAGCCCTGAGGCTGTGTATCTTTTATTCGTGGCAAGACTCCAATGGCATAATGGCAAATGTGAACACAGGTCTTGACACTAGCACTTGCCCTATTACCCTGGGCAAGTAAAATGTCATGAATTGCATAGTTTGGTTGCCCATTGGGGCAACTAAATTATTTGTCAACTAGGAGAGAAAATTTAATCTAGAAGAAAGTGGGCGAGGACATTTTCTGTTCGGAGAGATAAAATATGAAAAGTTATGATTTTAGTTGCCCGAATAGGCCAGTAGAGAAACAAATTGATGCAGAGGCTTGGTGTAAAAATTGTTGTATCTAGGCACCAATGCTCTTATCTGCTCGGAATTGCCCAGTTGACAAAGTAAAAGTCAGACGGGCTTGTAAGATGAGCATGTTTGTATTTGGGAGGTGGTAACTATTGTGTCAGGCAGCTAGCTATTCATTGTCATGGAAATAAGTACTTGTATGAGCTACATGTATTTCAATTTGTTTCCACCTGTACATGTACATACATGTATACACTGTACATGTATGTCAATGAAAGATGATGAGAAGCTCCAAGAGATATTTATGTATATGAGATGGATAATGTGTATGAGACAAGTCAATTTATGTTCCCACTTCACATCAGTGAACTGAATCATAATAGTGTACCCAGGGCTCGAAATTGCACTTGGGGCCAGCAAAAATGTATAAAAGTCATACTTTGGTGGCCCTATAGGGCATGCAGATTTTCAACCCGACATTGACAAAATGAGAATTTTTTTCTTTTAAGGCATATGTTTCATCTATAATAACAGGTTTGATTTAATAGGAAAGAGTGATATTTTGAATTTAAAAAAGTTTACTCATAAAATAACTTTTTTGGGCCAGTAAAATTTCTTTCGGGCCACCAGAAAAAGGGCCCGACCGGGCCACTGACAAAAAAGGCGAGTGTGGAGCCCTGGTGTACCATTATTTTGCACCTGAATCCTCTTAGTCACACAGTTGACTCCAATTCAAAATCCACATAGAATTTGATCTAGATATGTTGTTTTGTTCCTAAATGCACACATACTGTAAGGGGTCCTACTGATTAGTGCGAACAAGCTGTTTACTGCGAACAATTTTCCCGTTAGCATGCATTTGTTCACAGTAAATCCTGTTCTAGACAGAAATACCTGTCTCGTAATGGGATTTATTATAATATATCAGATTTTTTACTCTATCCCATTACGAGACGGTAATCTGAAGTGTTCGCGCTGTGACGAAGTAAATCTGCTATAGACCCTGTAGTTAAGGGGGCTACTTTTTAGCCGGACACAATGAATGGGAGACACGCGCCGCGCGCAATCTGCACGAAATTTGTGATATCTTCATCTTTACTTGTAAATTTCGCTTAAAAGCAAGTCGTATTGAACTTGCTTTGAAACAGATATGGTATTATGTTTTATACTTGATACATACAATTAATCAATTTTATGCAAAATAAAGAAAAAAGTCAGATATTGGGGGGAACTTATTGACTCGATATCAATTGTCGCAAGCCGATTTGAAGCAATTTTAGTTAGCGAGCGTGCGTCACTGAACGCTGTACTAAGAGTCGCGCACGTACGATTATCCACCTACACACGATTTCCCCTCTATACTTCGGTCGTTAAATACCCGCGATCTGACCGTCAAGCTAGCGGAGTAATTATAACGAACAATTTTTCGGTCTAATCCTGTTTGTGCTTGTTCGCAGTAAATTTGTCCCCGCTTAATCCATTGATATGTATTTTTATATCGATGGCTTTTTCCCGCTATAGTTCGCGCTTGTTGCACTGTTCGCGCTTGTTGCACTGTTCGCATTTGTTCAGGCTAATTAGTAGGACTGCACATAAGACATTGTGTAGGCACGTCACATGCTTTCTTACTAACTTCTATTCAATTAAGGTGTTCACATTACAAACCTGTCTAAATGACTGGATCAATTGGATTTTTATGCAATTTAATTTGGCACCCAGAGGATTTATCAAAGATGATGAAAAGTTCCTCCCAGAGCTCTTTGCACAACTCACGAGGTTGAGCACAGAAAGCCACTGTACATATAGGTGGTAAAATCTGTCATATATTTTTCTATGAAACCATCACATAACATTCAGAAGATTGGTACGATAATATCGGTTTATGATTTAAATTTAAAATATCTCTTTTGTGAAAAGTAATGATCATTTAAAATATACTTTGTGTTTTGTTTTGTCGTATGATTTATGATGGATGGTGATCCTTGCGCAACTCACGAGGTTGTGCACAGAAAACCACCATAGGTGGTAAAAATCTGACATGTATTTTACAACATTCTGAAGAAAAAATATATTTTAAATATACTATGTTTATTCTTTATGATTTATGAAGGATGACGATAAGTTCCTCCCAGAGCTGTTTGCACAACTCACGAGTGAGAGCACGGAAAACCACCGGCGGAGAGACCTCGTCCTCTTCCTCAAGGAATTCTGCTGCTTTGCACAGAACTGCCAGAATAGAGAAGGCTTCTTTAAGGTAAATCACTAATCATGATGATGATGATGGTGGTGGTGATGATGATGATGATGATGATGATGATGATGATGATGATGATGATGATGATGATGATGATGATGATGATGATGAGGAGGGTGATAAGTTAGCTGCTTTGCACTATTAAAGAGAGAATGTTATGCCTTCCTGATACGACACAAGAACATTATTTGTATTTTAGATTTTAAATCACTGATCACGATTTATGATGATTATGATAAATATGATGTTGAAGATGCTGCTGATTATTAAAAAAATGATGGTGGTGGTGATGCTGCTGCTGCTGCTGATGATGAAGCTCGTAAGGATGATAAGTGTACCGTAAACCGGGGTGACTTTGGCCACTTTTTGAGAAGTCTCAATCTTTAAAACTAATTTCTGATTCTATACGATAGATAGATAGATAGATAGATAGATTAAATTAATACATTTAAATACAAATTATATAAGTTCATTCATAATATTCAAATTCACATGAGGTACAGTAGAAAAAAATGTATAATCAAAACAGAGATATAAACTTTTAGAAAATTTGCACATTTTCGTATAGATAACAAAGAAAATGCATGCATAACTGTGGTTTAATTTAATGCAAAGTACATATAAATGGGAAGTAAAAATTTCACTGGCAGTTTAAAAGATCAATGAGATATGGTATTGCACTATTCCTAATTCTATTTGTTTTACATTTATATTGATTGAACTTTGGTATATATCTCAGAGAAATATTTACATTTTTTTGTTTGGGTAGCCAATCTTTACAATGTGGGATATTAGAAAGTGATTTAGCAAATTCAATACAAAGTTTTTCTCTTCTAGTTTCAAGACGTTCAAGCTTACATTCAATAATTGCATTTTCATATCTTATATAATCTTTCCCTAAAATTATTCTACAAACCCTTCTTTGAACTCTTTCTAAACTCTGCACCTGCTTGATAGTCAATCCACCATTAAAAACTGGTACACAATATTCTAATATAGGACGAATATATCCAATATAAATTGTAATCAGATCAGCAATAGGTAATTTGTATTTTTGTACCATTCTAAACATATATAATCTTTTGTTGCACTTTTTTAGTATCTCATTGACATGGTCATCCCACTTTAAGTTACATTGAATATACACCCCAAGAATTGTAACTGTTTGAACCTTTGGGAGAGGCGATTCACCAATATACAAGGTGTCAAATGGAGGAGGAGTTTTCATGAAAGTAACTCTCATTGTTATACATTTAAGTGGGTTTAGTTTCATGTGGTTATTATGGGACCATTCCATTAATTGAGTCAAAATATTTTGCATAAATACTGGATCTTGTGATATTTGATTTTCTAATAAGGTGAGATCTAGCTTTTCCTTTACTTCCGCGATGTGTTTTTCACTTTTTTGAGAACCCAAGCTTATGAATTCGCTGCCAAATCGCGTAGTTGAGTTTGAAGCCATGTGAAGCGTGACTTGCGGGTGGATGACATCGGTAGTTAGTAGCTTGTCTGTGAAGAGTCGATTCCCAAAGGGGAATTCCCTGAGAAGCGAGACGAGTGGGTGGATGACATCGGTAGTTAGTAGCTTGTCTGTGAAGAGTCTATTCCCGAAGAAATGGTTCCCTGTCACCGGCACTTCTGCTTCGATGTGAGGGCCCTGGGTTGGGTTCAATATCTCCATAGATGGTGAGGGATATTTGGAAAGTTTGAGATGAGTTTGCATAGTACTGGATACGTACTCCCAGATATTTCAGGTGTTTGATCCCACTCTTTACTGGTGTGGGTGGTGTATAGCATGGGCGTCGATACTTACGTAATACCTATTCATCAGGGGTGGGTGAATGAATAGATCATCCCCCCTGATGAATGGGTATCAATGACAGATCGACGCCCATGGTGTATAGCTGTGATGTGCATAAGTACATGCAAATGCACTTTCATGTTCATTCCATTCATGACAGTTGCACATAATAGAACAGTCAAAATAAGAAAGAAGTGGGTCCAATTTAAAGCCATAGAGTAAAGCTGGCATTGAGTCGCTGAGTAAGGTACTTTCTATAGATGAATGTTCCATGTCCTATTCATAGCCAGTGCACAAACTTGGCACAGGCTGTATGTAGTGAAGTCACTGTATGTCACTGAATGGGGCACTTTCAATAGATGAATGCTCATTGTCCCATACATTGCAACATACTACACAAACTTGCACATACACCTGTATGTATGTAGTAAAGTCAATATGATGTCCGTGCAGTTACCAAAGAGCTATTATATAGATGGAGTCACAACGGATTCAAATCTCTTACTAGATGTTCGATGCCGCCACTGTAAACTATGCAGTGAATGTGCTCATTTGAATGGGACCTGAACTTAACTTGCAGGTGGAAACACAAAGACGTTTCGGTTGATTACATACGCATTGGCACATTTCAAAGAGAGTTGTGCTTTGTTATTATAATAACTTTTCGCAAACCCGAACTCAACTAATTCGAGTACTTCTTTATTATAGATAGCAAATGCGCGCGAAATAAAAAAATGTGTGGAAATTGAAATATTCATGATGAAAATTAACGTAGTTGGCATGCGTTGGCACTATTGCGACGTATCTTATCAATTAGAGTGATATCTCAAGATTATTTGGTGTTGATGTCAATTTGTCGAAAATGATCGAAAGTGGATAAACAATGCTTCAAAGAATCATATTAATTCAAGATATATCTGGATTTTTTCTCAATTCATGTAGGAAATTATTACAATTACATCTCTATTTGACGACGCGTTCATCAAGTCTACTACTAATCATGCAATAGTCACAAATAAATGAAAATTCGTTGAATTATCATGAAATTAAAAAATCGTCAGGAATTAATTAGCAAGTCGTTGGTATCACTCGGCGGCATCGAAGATCGAACTTCAAATAAACCGCAAAGCCCCACTTCTCCTTTTGTTCGCCTTTAGAATAAAGACAGGGATTAGTGACAGTTGTGACTCCATCGATGGTAACTCCTTGCAGTTACACAGGCAAACAAATCAAATAGTTGATATCCAAAGTTCTCAACAATAACTTGATAAAATTCAGCCAAAAATGTTGAACAGGTACTTGGAGGCAGCAATTACAACATGCAATATCACAAACCAAAGACAGATAAATAAAGTGAATATTGGAGAGCTCAGGTGCGGCAACCGTAATCGGTGCGCACACACATAACATTGTTTATACTAAAAGGTAACTCGAGGTGATCCGGAAAACATTCTTGATGGATCCTTTCGGATATTGTAAGCACTGTACCATCCTCCAAAATTGTCTCGATCATTGATCTTTGTGTGAAAGTTGATCCCGGATGGGGTAGAGCCTTCACCTGAGACAATAAGCAGAATGCCTGGAATCTTGAAGTAGGTAAAAGCCCCACGAAAACAGTTTGAAGTCAGTGCAAGGAATGGCGAGAAGAATCACACGGAAACTATCGGTACACTTTAATACACAACACCGTGTGCGCCTGTAGTACGTGCAATACGCATGGTACATAATACCCTATAAGAATATATTTGAAACTTGTAATAAGAATTTTTTTTCTAAAAAGTTAGGCTTGATGAAAATACATTCATCTCAAAAAGTTACCAGACCCCGGTTTTACGGTACTGCTTTGCACTATTACAGAGAATGTTGGGACTTCACAATTAATGTGATTTGCCATTCAAACTTATTCAAAATTACTCTGAAGATAAACACACTTTTGAGCAATATTTGCCATTTATGTTTTGAAAATACTTTAAGAATTTGACCATTATTATGCATCTAAGGTGTGAAAAGTACTTTATATTTGTTACCTTTGTACATACATAAACATGTATGTGTAATCTGCCACTGATTTCCCAGGAAATGTATCTGGGGGTATATTAGTGTTTATCACTTGATTGACTTAATGACATGTTCTCATTCATTCTGCTTCAATTCACAGACATTATCAAGCTTAGGTATTCTTCCTGCATTGGAGGTAGTATTGGTAAGTGTGAGCCTTATCTAGTAGTCTCGTTATATTATCAGTAATCATTATTTTAGCTGGTAATTGGCTCAAAGTACAGTGTCTACTCTATTGTCTACTAGTGAACATGCATTGAATGTAACAACATTGTTGTTATGTGCAAAAACATTTGGCAGCTATGTCAACTATTTATGCTTGCAGGATAATCTGTGAAAATATCGTGACAAACAGATTTGTTTTTAAAACTGACAACAACACAAAAGAAAATCAAAGAACATGTGGTTTGGAGGAGAACTACATTTAAAGGGATAGTTGAGTTCTGGTAAGGAGAGTACAGTTTTGGTGAAACTGAATTTTAGTAACCAAAACCTGCATCATTACATTACAAACTAATAGTTATAACTAGAAAGGGACACAAAATTACAAATGACGTAGTAAAGATCATGTTATCATTCAAAAAGAGCCGTTAAAACGTAAGAGGGCGCTCTCTCAACACTCATCGGTTTCAACCATTTATTGTGCATGTGCTGTTTTGTTGAAATAGTGATTAGATAGAGAAATAACCAACGACTATTTAAATACCTATTTTGTAACTTTTTGAAAAGAGGAAGCATTTTTTTGAATTTTTAACGGCTGGTTCAAAATTCTCTAATAAACCCGGGGCCCCGGGTTTATTACAAATTGTTATATTTATGGATATTTCAGCCGTTTCTGAACCGATTTTGATCAAACAAAGATGATTTTATTGTTTAAATATTATGCTCTTTCAAATTTTACACTCAGTTTTTCATTACCTCACAAACCAATTAAGTAGTCTAGCGCCCTCTCTACCAAAACTCAACTTTCCCTTTAAGACATTATACTAAATAACAAAATATTAAAATGTGTGTATTTCTCGATAACATTGCCAAAACTGCTACTTACTAAGTACTGGTATTTCACCTCTGAAATAAATAATTTAGCAATTTATCCTCCAACATTGTTATCAAGTTCCTTACAAAATTAATTCTAACGTACGTAGGATAAAAGGCAGAAGGGATACTTAAGTCCTCATTTTCTGTTCTAATGCAACTACATTATTGAAACCGAAACCAGTATAGTTGTTTGGCACTTAATTCTTTTGCCAAGCACAAGGTCAAGTAGATGCAGGTTTTAGAATGAAAATTGAACTCAGTATCTGTTGTACATTGTAGGGTATGAAAGAGGCTGATTTTTGACAACATGGAGAACATGTCAAATGTATTCAAAGGAAAAATCTGACATTATACTTAAGGCTATGCTATATGATGTACATGTACATTCAAAAGAAATCTGACTTGATAAATTTGTTTCAATGTAGGGTACATTGTAGGGTGTGGACGGCACTGACGCTAGGCACTGTGGAGAACATGTAAAATGTATTTAAAGGGAAAATCTGACATGATAATTTAGGCTACTGTATGCTATATGATGAACATACATTCAACAACCGAAAATGTGACGCGATAAATTAATTTCATTGTTGTACAATGTAGGGTATGGACGACACCGATGTACGGCAAGCAGCGATAGACATCTTCTCATTAGTGGTGGGGTTCAATGCATCTATGGTCAGGGAATTCATCATCCATGAAGGATCATCGTCTGAAGAGGTGCGTATTATAATATTACTTGTTATTCCCATCGGTATCATGACGCACTTAATGATAATAATAATAATATATAGCATTTATAGAGCGCCATGTATCTAGGTGCCCTACTATTCAGAGGTGCAATATTACCCTTGGTCATCAGGTACAGTTCAAACCCGCACAATTATCTTGTGCACCATCTCAACTCCCAGGGGACCATACTAGCCCAAGCTGCCCTATGATGTAGAGTGCTATAGGCTAATTTAACATCCGACCAAGTACCCCCTTACCCACATATACAGTAGTACATGGCGTCAAGTCCGAATTACCTTCCTAGGTATGCACCAGATTGCACAGTTTCTTGTCAAAAAATGCAAAAGCTAACTACTGTGGGGGAAGGGGAGGGGGGGGGGGGGGGGACACCCCCTCCCAAGTCGGGGCTTGACATCAACAATGGCAATGTCATGGGGCCAGTAAAATTGTTTAACTATGAACCCTTGGATTACATTTTAGATTCTGTAACCTGTTAGTATTTGTGTTTATGGAATGGAATATTTTTTTTCTAGGTGACAAATTGAAAAATAATTGCCATTTACATTTTGTTTGATTTGTGTTGCGTTATAAAGAACTGACCAAATTTTTTTTTTTTTTTTGATTGATCATTATGTGAATTTATATGTACATGTATGTGTTAAGGCAAGTCAACGTAAGACTGATTTCATCTGCTGGAAAAAAAAAATAACTGCCTCACAAGTGAAACATTAATGATGTAAAGTCAACACAAGACTCTACTCAGTGCTCGAAATAGCACAGGGCCCGCTGGCCCGGGGCAACTAAAAATTAGCTTTGGCCACCAAATTTCATTTGATCATTCAAATTCCACTGGTCCAAAATGTGGGCAATCAAGTATAACATTTTTTTTTTTCTTCTTTGTTTGGGGTCACCAGCTTCAGGTTACAGGCCACTAGAATTTGAATAATCTTGTATTTTCTTGCCCATCTGGGTGAATTACAAAATATTTAATTTTAACTGCCTCACATGTGAAACATTAATGATGTCAAGTAAATGCAAGACTCTATTTTAAAGTATGTAACATTATGTGAAACATTAATGATGTAAAGTCAACACTAGACTCTACTCAGTGCTCGAAATAGCACAGGCCCGCTGGCCCGGGGCCACTAAAAAATTAGCTTTGGCCACCAAATTTCATTTGATCATAAATTCCACTGGTCCAAAATGTGGGCAATCGAGTATAACAGATTTTTTTTTTCTTCTTTGTTTGGGGTCACCAGCTTCAGGTAACAGGCCACTAGAATTGGAAAAATATTGTATTTTCTTGCCCAACTGGGTGAAATGCAAAAAAAAAAAGAGTTAATTTTAACTGCCTCACATGTGAAACATTAATGATGTAAAGTAAATGCAAGACTCTATTTTAAAGTGCTCAACATGCGAGACATTAATGATGCAAAGTCAACACAAGACACTGCTTTCCTTCCTCCCTCTTGTACAGGACGTTCTCCTAATCAACCTCGTCATCGAGCAGATGATCTGTGACCGGGATCCAGGTAAGCTTCTACTGCTCTTCCTAACCCTCAACAATTTCATAATCATATTTACTTCCTTTTTGTGTCAACATATTTTGGAACTCCCAAATAATGTCATACTGTACTCGCTTTTACAGCCTTTCTGTGTCAGTATTTTGGAAATATCAGCAATTTCATAATCATGTTTACATCCTTCTGTGTCGGAGTAATTTGGAACCCTCAACAATTTCATAATCATCTTTTACATAATTTCTGTGGCAAAATATTTTGGAACCCTCAACAATGACATTGATTGTTACATACTTTCTGTGTGAGTATTTTAGAACCCCTAATAATTGCAATACTATTTTTACATTGTCTGTGTGTCAGTAGTTCACCCTCAACAATGACAAAATCATTGTGTCATAATCATTGTTACATTCATTTCTGTGTGAGCGTTTCAGAACCCCTAATAATTGCATTATAATTTTGTTTACATTGCCTGTGTATCAATATTTTAGAACCGTTAATAATTTCAAAATAATGTTTACTTAAATATCTGTTCCAAAGTATTTTGGAACTCTTTCTTAATAGTAATTTCATAGGTACTTTTATATGATTTCCATGTCAAAATTATTATGGAACAATTTCATAATCATTGCATACATTTGACTTTTGTCATTTGACAGATCTGGGGAGTGCCCTCCAGTTGATGAACATTCTCCGGATGCTGCTCGACCCAGAAAACATGATGGCAACTGGGGTGGTAAGCATTGTATGTGTTCAGTTTTGAGAAAGGGTAAAGTTTAAGACCCGGTCACATATCATCGGATAGCGTAGACGGATGCCTGGCGGAGAGTAACATTTTCAATCAGTTGACTCCGTTCGCATGCGTTTTTTGTCCGTTCCTTGTCGGGGGTTTTTACGTTGATCTATCCAGCGAAATGTTTTGTGCATGGAGCAATGGAGATGACGTTCACCGCCGGATAATTTGATTTCGCCTATTTTGTATTCGTCGGGCATCCGTTTTTGCTATCTGGTGATATGTGACCAGGCCTTTAAGAGTACCACAAGTGGTGATGTTACATTCTTTTGTCATAACATAGTAATGGTTCTAAGCAACTTGTCCTTTGATTTTGGGGCTGTTGGTAATAATAATGATAATAATAATAATCACTATTTAATTATGACATGTGCACATCTGTCAGCAGACACTCATGGTGCACAATTATCCTTATTATTAATGATCATCTGGGCACATCTAAAACCTGCGCTTTTGTGCATTTTCTCAACTCCCCTGGGAGAATACTAGCCGGGAGAAACCTTATCGGTGCATCAGGCTAATTTACACCCAACCAAGGTATCCATTTATACTCCTGGGTAGTCGGTTGGAGCTGAGCAATTTGCCTTCTGCTGGGGCACAAATTGCTGGCTAACCTGACATTGTTAAGAACCACTACTTATGGAAATGAATAGCTGTTACGTCACACTTTGGTAGTACTATGTATTATGTGTATTTCTAGTAGTAGGAAGGTGTTGTACTGTTTTCAATTATATGCAAACTTTGTTTGATGAACTGGTATTCTTTTTTATCTTTAGATGGAAGTTGTTCAGATGTAAGAAAAATGCAAAACCAAAAATAGATATATTATAAAGAAAAGAAAGGGATTATTCTTTTGAAGACTGTAGTTCTGAACTAATCCATAGGGAAAGGTGAGAGAAAATTTAAATTCTTTCTTTCTATATTAAATAAAGAACTATTTGAAAAGAATGAGAAGTCTCAAGATTATCACTTGATATGTAAGGAGAAACTGATTTCTAGGGCACAGATATCCACCTGTTTAGACCTTGTTCCCTAAAACTCAAGCTAGAGTCAAGGTAGAGAATATTTGCCCCAACATAAAATATTCTTGCCCTCTTTCTCCTAGATGAGATTTACACATATGAAATAACATTGTTTTCTCGTACTTAAACAATTTTTAGTTGCCCGATCGGGCAAGCAAACTTATCAGTAAACAAAATTGTACTTGTCCAAAATATTTGTACTTGCCCCGGGCAAGTGCTAGCGTAAAGCTCTGGGTATTGTATAACTGGTCCCCCAAAAAACTCAGTGTATAGAATGTATATTTAAGCAAAATATAAGCATCTTCAAATAGGGTAATGATATTGAGTGACTTATTTTGCGCACATTTTCTTCCTGGCAGAAGACAGAGAAGACCGAATTCCTCACATTCTTCTACAAGCACTGTATGCACGTTCTCACCGCTCCGCTACTTGCCAACACGACAGACGACAAACCCAGTAAAGGTAAGTTTACGATGAATTATGATGAAAATATCTATACATAAATATGTGACCGGCTATATCAAAACCCCCCACTTGTCGGTAATTTTGTTGTGCAGTTATTGGCCTCCCAAAGTTGAAAATCGGTCCTCGGGGCAAATAAACTTTTTGACATAACTAGCATGATAATATTTTCAGTTTCAACTTAACGCATTATGTAATATAAAAATTATCATAACTCTGCCAAATATTACCCAACTTAATTGAAATAGGTATCAAATTAAGCTGATGTATACTCCTTTCAAATGGTATATACATCTCAAATTTGATTTTTGCCAACGAGTGGTGGGTTTTGTTGTAGCCGGTCACATATACATATTTTTTTATAAAGGGCAATCTCGGATTTGATACTTAGTGAGAACAAAATGGCCCGGATTCACAAAGCAGGTTTGTAGGAGGTTTGTACAAACCATGGTTTATCCATGGTCTACATCTATGGAGTGCTGCTCGTATACAAGTAAAACAATTTATAATTTCTAATGATATGACTGTTAGTGCTCGCTAACCAGCAAATTTCACAAAATTCCAGCAAAATGTGAGAAGACAAAACATTTATTTGGTGCATTTTGTAAATGTGTACCATCAACATTGTTAACAAGTAAGGAGTTTACATTCTTTCTCCATCAGTTTACAAATGGCACTCCATAGATGTAGACCATGGATAAACCATGGTTTGTACAAGCCTGCTACAAACCTCCTTTGTGAATCCGGGCCATTGACATCGTTGGGTGAGAGTGAGAAGGGCGTTAAATAAATAGTTGGCTAAATTGAGTTCTGCATACCATCTTGTACGTCCAAGCCTTCTTTGTGTGATTTTCATATAATAACATAATTTGGGAAATAATTATCAAGGAGCTAAATTGGGTTTTACATGGTTCCCAATCTGTAAACATTGATTATTTTGGAAGTTCAAAAGTGACCTAGCGCCCTTAGCACTAGTTATTATTCCTATATTATAATTATTCCTGTTATTATTTCCACAGATGACTTCCAGACCTCGCAACTGCTAAGCCTGATCCTAGAGTTACTAACGTTTGCCGTGGAGCACCACACGTACCACATCAAGAACTACATCATCAACAAGGACCTGCTCAGGCGAATTCTCGTCACGCTCAAGTCATCGCACCAGTTCTTGGTTCTTTGTAAGTCCGACGAAGAGTTTGTAGCGTTGTCTGATTGGTGATAAAATAGGGTTTGTCACACTCAAGTCATACTCGTCACACTCGAGTCATCACACCAGTTCTGTGCAAGTCCGACGAAGAGTTTGTAGCATTGTCTGATTGGTGATAAAATGGGATTTGTCACACTCGAGTTATCACACCAGTTCTAAGTTCTCTGTAAGTCGGATGAAGGCGTTTGTAGCGTTGTCTGATTGGTGATAAAATGGGGTTTGTCACACTCAAGTCATCACACCAGTTCTAAGTTCTGTGTAAGTCAGATGAAGGAGTTTGTTATATTGTCTGCTTGGTAAAAAAAATAGAGTTGATCACACTCAAGTCATACTCAATTCATCACACCAGTTATGTGTAAGTCCGTCGAAGAGTTTGTAGCATTGTCTGAGTGGTGATAAAATGGGGTTTGTCACACTGGAGTCATACTCGTCACACTCAAGTCATCACACCAGTTCTGGGTAAGTCCGTCAAAGAGTTTGTAGCATTGTCTGAGTGGTGATAGAATGGGATTTGTCACACTCAAGTCATCACACCAGTTCTTAGTTCTTGGTAAGTCCGACGAAGAGTTTGTAGCATTGTCTGATTGGTGATAAAATGGGGTTTGTCACACTGGAGTCATACTCGTCACACTCAAGTCATCACACCAGTTCTGGGTAAGTCCGTCGAAGAGTTTGTAGCATTGTCTGAGTGGTGATAAAATGGGATTTGTCACACTCAAGTCATCACACCAGTTCTTAGTTCTCGGTAAGTCCGACGAAGAGTTTGTAGCATTGTCTGATTGGTGATAAAATGGGGTTTGTCACACTCAACTCATACTCGTCACGCTCAAGTCATCACATCAGTTCCTAGTTCTCGGTAAGTCGGATGAAGGAGTTTGTAGCGTTGTCTGATTGGTGATAAAATGGGGTTTGTCACACTCGAGTCATCACACCAGTTCTTAGTTCTCGGTAAGTCGGATGAAGGAGTTTGTTGTATTGTCTGATTGGTGATAAAATGGGGTTTGTCACACTCGAGTCATCACACCAGTTCTTAGTTTTTTTAAAGTCGGATGAAGGAGTTTTTTGTATTGTCTGATTGGTGATAAAATGAGGTTTGTCACACTCAAGTCATCACACCAGTTCTTAGTTCTTTGTAAATCCGACAAAAAGTTTGTAGCAATTGTCTGATTGGTGATAAAACGGGATTTGTCACACTCAAGTCATTCACACCAGTTCTTAGTTCTCGGTAAGTCGGATGAAGGAGTTTGTAGCGTTGTCTGATTGGTGATATAATGGGGTTTGTCACACTCGAGTCATTCACACCAGTTCTTAGATCTCGGTAAGTCGGATGAAGGAGTTTTTTGTATTGTCTGATTGGTGATAAAATAGGGTATGTCACACTCAAGTCATCACACCAGTTCTTATTTCTCGGTAAGTCGGATGAAGGAGTTTTTTGTATTGTCCGATTGGTGATAAAATGGGGTTTGTCACACTCAAGCCACACCAGTCACACTCAAGTCATCACACCAGTTCTTAGTTCTCGGTAAGTCGGATGAAGGAGTTTTTTTGTATTGTCTGATTGGTGATAAAATGAGGTTTGTCACACTCAAGTCATCACACCAGTTCTTAGTTCTTTGTAAATCCGACGAGAAGTTTGTAGCAATTGTCTGATTGGTGATAAAATGGGATTTGTCACACTCAAGTCATTTACACCAGTTCTTAGTTCTCAGTAAGTCGGATGAAGGAGTTTTTTGTATTGTCTGATTGGGGATAAAATAGGGTTTGTCACACTCAAGTCATTCACACCAGTTCTTAGTTCTCGGTAAGTCGGATGAAGGAGTTTTTTGTATTGTCCGATTAGTGATAAAATGGGGTTTGTCACACTCGAGTCATACTCGTCACACTCGAGTCATCACACGAGTTCTTGTTCTGTGTAAATCCGACAAAGAGTTTGTTGTATTGTCTGATTGGTGATAAAATGGGGTTTGTCACACGCAAGTCATCACACCAGTTCTTCGTTCTCCGTAAGTCTGACAAGGAGTTTGATGTATTGTCTGATTGGTGATAAAATGGGGTTTGTCACACTCAACTCATACTCGTCACACTCAAGTCATCACACCAGTTCTTAGTTCTCTGTAAGTCGGATGAAGGAGCTTGTTGCATTGTCTGATTGGTGATAAAATGGGGTTTGTCACACTCAAGTCATCACACCAGTTCTTAGTTCTTGGTAAGTCAGATGAAGGAGTTTGTTGTATTGTCTGATTGGTGATAAAATGGGGTTTGTCACACTCAAGTCATCACACCAGTTCTTAGTTCTTGGTAAGTCAGATGAAGGAGTTTGTTGTATTGTCTGATTGGTGATAAAATGGGGTTTGTCACACTCAAGTCATACTCATCATACTTGAAAATGAATTTTCTTATGTATATCTTTGTTTTTATTTCTTTTGTTTTCTATTGTTTTTGGTTGTATTTTATGTTGTATCATTATAAATGCTTATCAAAAGGTATTTCTAATTAAGGTACAGCTGGAGTTTTGCATCTTTCAAAATTTACATGCATTTTCCATGCACATGAATGGGAAACTGCACTTTTGTTGAAGTCTTATTAGGGTTAAAAAGAGGGGAATAAAAGATCTGAATGTGTTTGATTTTTTTTTTCTTCTTCTGCATTTTAAGGTGCTGTAAGATTTTTCAGGAAAGTGGTAGCGATGAGGGATGACTTCTACAACCGGTACATCGTGAAGGGCAACCTATTCCAGCCCCTGGTCGAGCTGTTCATCTCAAATGGGACCAAGTACAACCTGCTCAACTCTGCACTCATCGAGCTCTTTGAGTTCATCAGGATAGTAAGTACACATTGTTAAGGGGGGCCAAACGCTGGCATTTTCGCTTACTGTTACTGATAAGTGCATAATTCCCGTCCCTTATAGTCGTATATTTCCTCTTGGGTACCTCTAATAATGGAAATAATCAATGTTTTGGAAACCACTATCATCTGGTTTGACTGAACACTGGAGGCTGCTATGTTTTCCAACTGTACCATATGTTACCGCTTACCCCAAAACCCCAAAAAAGTTGACAAACATGAATTCGGATTTTTTTATCTAGCTGGAAAGAGTAGACTAAGCTTTAAAATGATATATAACTCATCAAATTTGGACACTCCGAACCTATTCAACAAAGCGATTAAATGTAGGAGAGTGGGAAGGTCTAGTTTTACAGAATGAGGAGAAAAGAGGCTCTAAAGATTAGGGTCACTCAGGCGTGTAGTGCGGAGGAGCTATCCATTGAATCCATTACTCAACTTTGGCTTCGTTTTAAGACTCAAAATTTGAAACAGTCGATAGAGGAAAGATTATGCTTTCAGGTAAAGTAAAGTTTTAAAATTGGATTTTTCAGCAAAAATTACATACTATGGCTCGTAGCGGAGAATCATATACCGCGACTTTTTGGGGGTTTGGGGATAAGCGGTCACATATGAAATGTCATTTGACCTTGCACTAACAAAAGCGGGTTACATAACCACTGGCATAGCAGCAGATTCAACAACCGTGGTTACATAACCCGCTTTTGTTTATAGTGCACGCTCAGATGACGTTTCATATGGTACAGTCGGAAAACATGGCAGCCTCAAGTGGTCAGTCAAAACAGTTGATAGTGGTTTCAAAAACATTGATTATTTCCATTATTAGTGATACCCATGAGGAAATATACGACTAGAAGTGACATGAATTAAGCACTTATCAGTAACAGTAAGTGAACATTCCAGCGTTTCGTTCCCCTTTAACCAGTTGATTAGGAATCAAAGTTAGGATAGCGAGTACATACAGGGCCCTGTAACTTAAAGGGGTAGTTTAGTTTTTGTAAGGCTGAACTTTAGTAACCAAACCTGGACAGTAACATTATAAACTAATAGTTATTACTCCACTATGCTCGAAAGGTATAGAAAATTACAAACGACTAAGTAAAAAGCATGTTATCATTAAAACACAAGAGGGCGCTTTCTACAAAGGCATTGGTTTCAACCAATTTTCATACAAAATAATGCATGTAGTGTTCTATTCAAAACATGATTAAGTAGATAGATCATCAACAACTATTTTAAAAACGCTTTTGAAAATTTTTGAAAATGTGTAAGCATTTTTTGAATTTTTTGAAAAAATCATCTAATTATTTGGGCCCCAAATAATTATAAGATCAAATATATTTATTGATATTTCAGCCGTTTCTGGACCGATTTTGACCAAATAAAGTTTATTCTGCCATTAAAATTGCATGTTCTCTCAAATTCGACACTCAGTTTTTCATTATCTCACCAAAAAATTGTGATGTGCAGCGCCCTCTCTACCAAAACTAAACTACCCCTTTAAAGATTTAAGATTAATTGTAAGATTGTTTGATATATTGTAAAACTTCATGATCATGTCTCAGATTTAAGCCATTTATAAGGAATCAGAATAAGCACTGTTGCACAGACCAGGGGGGTACTTAAGGGATAGTTGAGTTTTGGTATAGAGGGCGTTAAACTGAGTGTCAAATTTGAAAGAGCATACAATTTTAATGACAGAATAAACTTTATTTGATCAAAATCGGTTCAGAAACAGCTTAAATATCCATAAACGTAATCATTTGTAATAAATGTGGGGCCCCACAATTATTCAATAATTTTGAACCAACCGTTACACATTTTTTTTTAAATGCTACCTCTTTTCAAAAATTTTCAAAAGAAGTTTGTTAATAGTTGTTGATTATCTCTCTATCTAATCACTATTTCTACAAACCATCACATGCACAATATTTTATTTAAAATGGTTGAAACCAATGACTTTTTAGAGAGCTCCCTCTTGAGTTTGAATGGCTCTTTTTGAATGATAACAGGCTTTTTACTTAGTCGTTTGTAATTTTGTATTCCTTTCGAGCATGGTGGAGTTATAACTATTAGTTTGTAATGTTATGGTGCAGGTTTTGGTTACTAAAATTCAGTTTGACCAAAACTTTTCTCTCTTTACCAGAACTCAACTATCCCTTTAAAGTGAGCCACCAACATTTCATGAAAGAAAAACAAAATATGGTCCTCAATTTGTATGACTTTATTTCAGTTGTAAGCCAATTTTGGTGGGCCACTAGGAACTAAAGTTTATTTTCAGCATTGCATATTAAAAATGATGTTTACAACATCAGTTTTATTTTTAAAACTTATTGGCTGCTTGGAATGTTTTTCAACCCGGCTAGCTTTGGCAGAAATTTGCCATTTGTCAAGTGTGACTGTTCCTTTTGAAATATACTATATTTGTTCTGTGCTGCCATACCCGGCATCGTGTCAAATCTAACCATTGCATTTCTAAGTGCAAAATGAAATATTCCTTCCACAATATTGTTTGAAGAATCGTCGCAGTTCATTATGAGATTTCTTTTAAAAACTAATTTTTATCTTCTTGTCTTGTTTTTGTAGGAGGGCATAAAAATGCTGTTAACACACATAGTAGAGAAGCATGGGGAGAAACTGAAGGACGTGGAGTACGTTGCAACATTCAAGGGTCTTGCCCTCAAGTATGAGCAATACATGGACCGGATAAACACCAAGCCAAACCTAGACAAGTGAGTATATTTTGGATAGTTCTTAAAGTTACCTTTTTATTGATAGAATGGAGGAGTAGGAGTTTTAAGAGAAGCATTTGTAAGATGAAGGATTATGGGTATGTATCGCCGTTCAAGGGACTTGCCCTCTAGTATGAGCAATACATGGACCGGATAAACACCAAGCCAAACCTAGACAAGTGAGTATATTTGGGATAGTTCTCAAAGTTACCTATTTATTGATAGAATTGAGGAGTGGGAGTTTTCATGAGTTTTTGAGATAAGAGAAGCTTTTGTTATATGAAGGATTATGGGTGTATATCACCATTCAAGGGCATATGAGCAATACAAGGACCGGATAAACACCGAGCCAAACCTAGACAAGGGAGTATATTTGGGATAGTTCACAAAGTTACCTATTTATTGATAGAATGGAGGGGTAGGAGTTTTGTAAGATGAAGGATTATAATGGGTATGTATCACCATTCAAGGGACTTGCCCTCTAGTATGAGCAATACATGGACAAGATAAACACCAAGCCAAACCTAGACAAGTGAGTATATTTGGGATAGTTCTCAAAGTTACCTATTTATTGATAGAATGGAGGAGTAGGAATTTTAAGAGAAGCATTTGTAAGATGAAGGATTATGGGTATGTATCACCGTTCAAGGGACTTGCTCTCTAGTATGAGCAATACATGGACAGGATAAACACCAAGCCAAACCTAGACAAGTGAGTATATTTGGGATAGTTCTCAAAGTTACATATTTATTGATAGTTTTAATGAGTTTTTGAGATTAGAGAAGCTTTTGTTATATGAAGGATTATGGGTATGTATCACCAAGGGCAATACATGGACATGATAAACACCAAGCCAAACCTAGACAAGTCGGTAAAGAATATATTCCATAACACCATGTACTGAATGTATCTTACAACTATGTTGGGGGGGGGGGGGGATTCTTTATCTGTAATAAAAAGATCTCTCCCCCCCCCCAAAAAAAAAAAAAAAAAAGAAAAGAGAACTGGATCGCAAACTGACAGAAGCATGCCGCTACACCAATAATGGACCTCATGCGTTCCAAAATCTTCCTGTTCCTGAATAGTCCTCTACCAAACCTCATTAGGACCCTAACAACTTACCGGTGATAACAATGCCCTTTTTTTCGAGCATGCCTATTAGGATTTTGTTTTCCTTTTCAGCCACAGGTACACCAGTATTCTACAGAACAGCCGGTTTAGGAGAAAATACATTTTTTCTTTTTTCTTGTGGGAAAATTTTGATATTGGTGTTTGTGAGGATATTATTTATATTTTACAGAACAGCCAGTTTAGGAGAAAATATAATTTTTTCTTGGAAAATTTTGATATTGGTGTTTGTTAGGATATCATTTATATTTTACTATTCATGTTTGTTATTTCTTTTAGCTTGAGGCACGCCAGTATTCTACAGAACACCCGGTTTAGGAGAGACCCAAGGGAGATGGACGAGGATGAGGAGCTCTGGTTCGATCAGGACGAGGACGGCGATGATTCGGAAGCCGTGGGCCCCGTCGTCGACAGCTCCTTCAGGTCGGCCAAGGTCCTCATCGACTACGACATGGAAGACACGGGCAGGATTATTGGCAACAAGAAAGGTACGTTGAGTCCGGCATGGTCGATGATGATGAGGGAGGCATTGGCTGTGATGGTGATGATGGGGATGACGATAATGACAGTGAGGATGGAGGTTGTTACCAACAGTAATGGCAGCTCTGACTATTATTAAATATGTTTCTTATAATTCCTCCACACAGAGAATCAACTTTTGGGGAGGACGGAGGTTGTTACCAACAGTAACGGCAGGGTGGACACGCCACTCAGGTCATCGACAGGCAACAATGCGAAGAGGAACGCCGTGGCGTTGTCCAACAACCGGCCCAACAGTCCGGGCAGCCCCAATTCCTCGCCCAGCCCCCCTGAACCCACCTCACCGCCGCAGAGCAAAGTCAACGACTCGGAAGCGATCGGGGGCGGTACCAGCATAGAGACCAAGAAGTTAGCAGCTGCAGCAGTATCACCTGAAATCAAGGCCAATACTGTCACCACAAAGGTAATTTGAATCCTTTTATTATGAATTGAGTTAATATCCTTATGTTGTGAATTTGTTGTCGGGGTAATGAGGGTATATTTATATGTATATATAGGTTTTATAGATCTCAATTTAATGACTGTATTTGTGGATATGTGAACATATTTTGATGAAATTATTCCTACCTAGAAATCGGGGAACTAAAATGTAAATTACGGAGAACAGAGTGAAAAGGTTGACTGTTTGTAGCCGACTGTCTTAGGTCAGACCTGTTATGGATTTTTAGATTTCAGCTAACTGTCTTTATTCACATTTAAATAAAAATATTGCTTCTATTGTTCTTAAAGGGACATTCCGGACGAATAAAAAATTTAAAAAAAACAGTATATTGGAAATAAATCAAGGGATGTGCTTGAATATTTTCAGGATTTGACTCACTTTGGTTGATTTCTAAGAGATTTTTCTAATGTCATTAACTCTGAGGAAATAATTAAATTTACCGCACACAATCATGAGACCCTTATGTAGTATCCTCACTTTGCTCAATTTCTTGAGTAGGCTTGAATCCGGTGCCACTGCATTGTGATCACTGCATGTGTCATTCATAATAGCCGGTCATGCAGAGCCAGCAAATTTAATAACCACGTTTACAAAACTTTGTGTCTATTCAAATTCCGATGAAAGCCAAACGTGTTACAATATCGGGCAGGCAAACGGTTTAACAATGCAGTAATGCACAAAGGCACGGTCAGTGGCGCAGCGTGGACTAAACTATTCATGATCGAGCATTGTATTGGTCCGATCAAAAGACTAAACTATTCATGATCGATCATTGTATTGGTCCGATCAAAAGAACACATTCGCTGCAGTGAAAAAACATAATAGGCGCATAGTGAGTCTCTCACGTCACAAACTGGTGCATTGTGGGAGAGAACAAGCTCGCTCGCGAATTTGTTTCATTAGAATTTCAAAGCCAATTATAACAACCCACAATCATACTTTTTTCATACAAAATTGTGTTTAGTGACCTAGAATATCTGTCTTTCAATCATTAGAAGCTTGAATTCGTCTGGACGTTCCCTTTAATACATACATAAATCAAGGAAGAATTGTAGTTTCAGTAATATAGATATATTACTAAAAATATAAATGAAATAGCTTCCAGTAGTTGAATAAAATACCACAGGGGAAATATATATGAAAAACATTTTTGGGGCTACTTTTAAAGCTTGCTTGCATAAAAATTAAATTTGTTTTGCATTGAACTCTATGTACATTTACGGAGGCTCTTTTTGGCATTTCGGGGGCTAATTTGCCCTGAGCCCCTGTGTTTTTTTCACAGAAATACCAGCACATCGGTAATGAAAATTTTTCATAAGAAAATTATAAGAACATTGAATATCGGTTTATTTGATAACTGCCCATTTTTTAGTGACTAGATGTAATTTTTTAGAAATACAGTCAAACCTGTTTATACTAATCACCTGAGGGAAACAGAACAAATTGGTCACTATAGACAGTTGAACTCTACAGACATGTTCCATGACATTGTTTTTTTCTGCAGGGGATCACTGTAGGTGGCCACTAATAAGCAGGTTTGCTGCTATAGACAGGTGGCTGCTACGACAGATTTTTACTATAACTGAAATACCACAGCACTATTTATGATTTTGATTTGTTTTTCTTCCCTCCCAGCAGGGTGGCCTGGTGGGATTAGTGGACTACCCCGATGAGGATTCAGACGAGGATGAGGAGAGCGAGGACCACCCTCCGCTGAAGAGAGCGCGACTGTTATAGCGCCCCCTACGACCTCTCTCCTTGTCAGGTCTAAGACTCAACCCGTCCTACACCGCCTCACGTATGCCTTGACCTCCTCGCGCGCTGGACCCCGCTATATGGGTGTATCTACGTATGGACGACTGCTTGTCCTGGGAAAAGGAAGTGGGAACGAAGGCTTCGTTTTTACGAAGACTGTATCTATGAACGTCCAATCATCCAATGATGGATCATTGTTTGTCATATCGTCAGACCGTAGCTTCAATGCCCAATGGCAAAGAGTGCGTCCTATTATCAGGTGGATCATCTGGTTATAAGACCCAAAGCTTCAGTGCTTATGGCACAAATGGTACGTTCCATTATCAGATTGACCGTAATATCTTAAGGTTGCTTACGGGCTGGACCCCCTATCGCCATAGGGTGTATCATCATAAGGACGTCTGTTTGTCCTGGGAAAGTGAGAAACGAAGACTGTATCTATGAACTTCCAAATCGTTGGAGGGAACATCAGTGGCACACACAGAGGACATCCTATTTTCAGATGGATCATTCACTTATGCCTTGATTTCCTTGTGCGCTGGAACCCGCTATTGGGTGTATCTACATATGGACGTGTGGTTGTCCAGGTAAGGTGAGAACAAAGACCGTATCCATGAACGTCCAACTCATTGGATTGAACAGAAGACCAAAATGTCAGCGCCAATGGCACAAGAGTGTACTCCTGTCATCAATTGGAACATGAGCCAGTGTCAAAGCCTGCTAAAAAAATGTCAAGGCCGTAAGAGTGAAGGTTAGTAATTGACAACCAGCTGCTGGGAGAGTGGGAAAAAAAAACTATCCGTGGAGGACCATTACAGGTCTTGAAGCGTCATGAAGCCCGGAGGTGGTGTCCAGTCCCAACTGATTCGAAGAGCGTTGACTGCAGATGTCGTGTCACTTTCTCCCTACATAATCACATTGCCTGATGATTCGAGGTAAATTATTGATGCCGTTTGTCGGAGCATTGCCATCGGAAGGTTACTCTGGATGCATCGCAACCAAATAAATGCCTCTCACAAGTTCCGTGGGTGTGACGTCCAAGGCACATGCACAGACTTCCACGATGCACATTGTCAGTATTCACTTTGATAGACATTGATGGATGTGCATTAGCTTGTGACAGACACCTCGCTGTGGAGAAGACATGCGTGTGTGATCCTGCCTGTATCGCAAAGGATTTTCCGCTGTCGACGGATTCAAACATGGATCATCATCTGTTCTCTGTCGCTCTCTATTTCTATCATTCCCTCGTAAAAGTTAGGCTGTGATTATAAACTCGAGAGATCTTTATTCAATCAGTGAAAATGGTCACTGCTGACTCGGGCTGCATCGATCTTTAAATTATGTGTCCCTAACATTCGCACACCATCCATTTCAAGCGGAATATGCGATTGTTTTTTAACCAATGAGCTTGTCTACTTGACAAAAAAAATGTCTGTTCAACTTTTTTATGGGAGAAAAAAAAAAATGAAATGTTATCATCATGCCCTCTGCTGTCAATCGTCGCACGCTGACTTCTCACTTTCGTGGAAAATGTGGCGGTTCACAGTACTCCATCCTGCACTCGCCGCGGACACGAAGGCTTTAGTGACGTAGAGTGTTGTTCGCAGTGTGATTCAGTAGACCTTGACTATTTTTGTGAATGAAGTAGAGCCACTGGCCGTTTCTCTCCCTCTCCCCCTCGTTCGTACCACTGTTGTTGTGGGTTGAATGTCGTGGACTCTGCACCAGTAAAGCAAACATTGTGACTTGTACGTGTGTCCCTCTAGAGTCTTATGCTGCACCACACTCGTCTCAGGAATTTGACGGGGCCCCCTCCCCAAATGCGATTCAATTCAAAAGGGGGCTCCTTCTGTAATCCATGCTATAGCAGTGAACGATTTTGTTCACCATATGTAATTTATGCTATAGCTGTGACATTATTTTTTTCCATCGTCTGTAATTCATGCTATAGCATTGTGACATTTTTTTTCCCCGTCTTCAATGTGTGTCAAATATTTGTTTGATAAATGTGACGATTTTTTAAAAACTTAGAAATGGTAATATTATGGTATAACGTGTGATCGTATCTGTTCCCAGGAAGAATTCAACACACAGGGTTATTAATTATGATCCAGTATGTCTCTATTGCAACAAAATATTTTAAAGAGTAGATCTATAGGCTCTGAAAACATGTTCCATTCTCCCCCCATTTGTAGGCCGAGGGGTGCACACGATGTTCCCTTTAATATTTGTTACCACTCTTTGTACTCACTTTTTAAAATTGTAATTACATTTTTTTTGTAGAAATAATTGGTGACATCATGCCAAACTCATTCTCTTTTTAAATTATTATGTGGATTTTTAGATCGTTGCCGAGCGGGAATTGGGTGGTTACTGATATCATTAGCTGTTAATTTTCAGATTTCACAAAACCTATAATGCCTCATTCCTTTCTTTGATATGCAATCTTAGACACCAAATGTTAAGCGAAAAAATGCATCCACTCTATACCCAGTCAGTATTGTCAAGCTCTTATTACTTAAACTAACTAAAGTGATGGTTTTCGTTGAGTTATTGTAGAGCATACGGAGCTGAGACACCGTGCTACGTGCTGGAAATATATATACAGAGCTTGAAATTAGCACTGGCGCGCTACCCCGGGCTACCAACAAATATGTGTCGGGCCACTGAAATTGCAAGGGTGCTGAATTTTACTTGTCCGATTGGGCAACCAGTTATGTCAGAATTTTCAACATGTAGCCTCTGTAGCCATATTTTCCATTGCTCGTCAAAAAAACTCCACAACTTTCTTGTGTGATAAAGAGAAAGGATTAGAAAAGATACAATCATTCCAGTAATAATAAAGCTAAGTTCACGATGTACTTTGATGGAACTCGTAGATGTTATTTTCCCCCAACAGATTATATTATTTGTTTTTAAATCATATTGATTCGAGGATGTATCCTTGTTTCGTTACGGTGTCACACTATTGCGTCATGTTTTAGTTAGTGGTGCTACCTGGCAGTGTACGAATATTGACAAGTGTTGGTTTGATATGAAATCAATGTACACACTACATGGCAGACAAATTGTATTATTTTCAAAATTGTGTTATTTGTTTGTCTCATCCTTTATTCTTGTTCTTTTTATTACTTGTCTGTACAAAGCAAGAACCATGTCATATTGCCACAATTTTATGTTATTATTATTAACGATGCTGTGTGTAAAATATCAGAGTGTAACAGAACATGTATATCTCGGCAGAATAGAATGCATTTATTTCCGAAAATCAATTAGAAAATTTTATTTTGTATTTAAAGGTGCCTGTTATTGTACTGTATCATAATAGTACCCACTGTTTTTATTCTCCTGCCACCACTGTTTTTAAATTGTGTTTTGTTGAAATTTTTTTTTAAGTCTCTGCAAACGATTGTCGGGACCTGAAATTTTGGGAGTTATTAATTATTTCATTGCATTCATTAAATGTTTCATTTGAATATAATTTGTATTTTTACTATTTTAGAATAAAGAATCATTTGTTGACAAGCATTGGAATGACGAGTATATCAATTCCTCACTCAATTTGGTTTTGAACCCTCTTGTGAGTTACATATGTAATCATGCTGACAATTTCTGAAATATATCAGATTTTACTGATTGCTTTTGGAACACAATATGACACAATTCAGAGAATTCAGTTTTAGTTATGGATTTCTTCCCGATTGTTTTAATTATACTTCAATGATTTGAGATTCATTTGATCTAATGAAATGAATTTTAGGATACCAATATTATTCCATTTTTACTCAATGCAATTTTCAATTTGATGTGGCAATCACATAAATTGATGGTACAGATAATAATTGCCATTAACTAGTATGCCGATTCCTGTAGGTCATCATATTTCAATCAAAACAAATTACACTGTGATTTAATACTACCATCCTATTATGTTTTTCTTTTTTATTGTCCCTTTTTGTTTAATTTCTTTTTATTTATTTCTAATTTGACAGCATTTGCATAATTCAGAATAGCAGGAAAATCAATCACTCAGCATTCCAATGTAAAGCAATCAATGCAGAGGGTGAAACACACTGTTATGACTACGATCTGTGCTGTGCAGTATTAAAACGCCTAATTGATCCAAGTTCCAAACATTTTAACAAAAAAGTTTGTGCACCAAATTATTTACAATACCCCATCTTCTTTTTTTTTTTAGAATCGCAAGTATCGCAATTATACATTTTGAATGGTATTAAATTTTTAATGATTAATACTGTATTACGTTTCATTATCACCCTTGATTGGTGATGGTGGGAGTCTGGAGAATTTTGAATTATAATTTTTTTTTTGTCTGTTGAAATAATGAGGTGAGCATATTTCTGTAAATGTTTTGTGTCAAAATGAAGCGAAGGCCCACTGCCATTCACTTTCACAAAAGCCACGATGGATGTAGCAATGTCATGAATTTTTCTCTCTTTATAACTGTCCCGTAATTTATTTTTGATTTTAACAAAAGCCACATCTACGTTTTTTTTCTTCCTTCTTTTAAATCTTTGTGACGAGTCTTTGTACGATCAAAAAAACGTTTGTGAAGCTAAATGGCAGTTGGCAGTACTGGGTCATACTTATATTTGTAGAAGAAGATTTTTCTTTCTTTTTTAAAAATGATAATAATGATGATGATGATGATGAGAATGATATGAACTATTATAATATAATGGGGTGCCTGATTGTTCAATAGAGAATGGATGAGGGGGGCAACCCTGTTTTTTGTGAAGTGTAAATAAATTCTTTGGAGCAGAACAACAAACGAAAAACCTCAAATATTTCTATGCGTCCTACTTTACTTTGTTTGCATTGAGTGTATTTTGCATGTTCATGTGCAGTCAAAACCGGTGTATAGCAACCACCTATAATGGCCCGGTCAGATATCAACGGATAGCGGAAACAAATGCCCAACGAATAGAAAATTTGCGAAATGAAATTATCCGGTGATGAAAGTCGTCTCCATTGCTTTATGTACAAAACATAGAACAACATACATCACCGGACAAGAAACGCATACGAACGGATGGAAAATTTAGCTCTCCGTTTGACGTCCGTTTACGCAATCCGTTGATATGTGACCGGGCTATAAAGCGAAACAAGAAAAGTGCCCACTCTAAGACAGGTGCCATTTAAAGACTGGTTTCATTGCATTCTTTTTTATCTCCAGTGGCCAGTATTATATGTGACCTTACACCACAAAACGACCAATAAGTCGGAAAAACTGATTTTGCTGCTTTTCATAAAACATTAAAATAGAAGTCATTACCTTTAAAATGGTATATCATTCGTCATATTTGGACTAAACAAACCCTCTCAAAATGAACACTACAGATTTGGAATATGGCTGAAGCATTTTTAAAATAGGGGAGAAACAGGCCATTTAAAAGATCAGTTTCCCATAAAGCGCTGTAATAAGATCACATTTATTGGATAAAAAATTAATATTTAAACATGATTTCCGATGCTCAAAATGTTACAGAAGCTAGATTAAGATATGCTTATTCAGGAAATGCCAAAATCCTAAATCTCAGATTTTGAACAAAATTTGACTATTTTAGCTAATAAAAGAGAAACTACCACAGCGACATAACGGTCGTTTTGTGGTGTGAGGTCACATATAGTAGCCTCTAGAGCAGGTAGCTTTTGTTGGCCACTATAGACAGGTGGCTATTAATACAGGTTTGACTGTTCATGTATAGCGCAATTAAAGGTACACATGTACAACTCCATTAGTTGGATGTACAAGTCATATCAGATCAATTGTCTACGCTTGCATATTATATTGCATAGTATATTATATATACTAATATACACTAATATTTACCTCAGAAATACCCTTTAATTTAATTATAGATATCTTATTTTATCTCTATTTATTGTGTATGTCTCGCAAAGAGCAAAAGTTGAGAAGTTGAAAGTTGTTTTTTGTGTGTATGTGTGATTATTCCAATATGGCCGTTTCTTTTATAATCATGCTTAAAAAGGAAACTGCAGATAACAAACATGGATCATTTAATCTATAGATCTCTTCTATTTATTGTGCACGTCTCACAAAGATCAATCATATACAATATATATATTTAATATTTACCCTTGCACACACTTAAAATGTAGATGAAAAAGTAGAGAAAGTTACATACAACTATTACAATAAACATGAGGACATATATTAGTAAAAATGCAAAGTACTACTTGAAAATTTCTTTGAATGTGGGCCTTACGACAGGGCTCATAAAATGTTTGAATACATGACACACATTATTCAGAAATTATATAAGCGACTTTAAATGGGGTTCGGTCCAGTAGAACCCCGGCATAGTCTCAATGGAACAATCTCGGAACAGTTTAATTTTTGGTCTAATAGAATCCGTACATAACTCGGTAAAGAAAATTACTGCAGTCAAAATAGGTTTCTCTATTGATTTACATAACATTACAAACGTTTGGGTGGAAAGTTTCTTTGAATGCATACTGTACATCGATCTGTGATCGGATATTGTAAGTCCAGTGATCCAGTACTGATACACTAAAACAGACTACCACAATGCATGTTATTTATACAACCCATTTGTACCTCTGTCGGTCACAATAAACTAAATACAGTCTCCACTTTTCTGTTAAAAGGAGTAGGAATTCACCAAATGTTCATCACAGAAAATTTACTTGCCTGAATCAAAAATTAACCCGTCGAATAGGTAATTTACTTGGCCTAAAAATATGAAAATTCGTTGCGCTAATAAAGTAGCTTGGCAAATTGTTCTCTTGTTTCTAGATGAGATCTACATTTTTCTCTCGTAGTTGAACAGGTATGTTGTTTGCCCGATCGGGCAACCAAACTAGACCATTTCTGAAATTTTACTTGCCCGAAATAAATTTTCAGATTGCCCCGGTCAATAGGGTAAGTGCTAGTGTCGCGCCCTGCTTAATACAACAAGGTCTTTAGAGAGGGGACGGAACATAAAACAATTACAAACATTCTGTAAGCTCAAGGTGATTAGTGCACAGAGTTTGATATTAGCACACAAACAAATTTAAACAAAGTTATACATTTATTAGATATAAAGTGATCGTTGATACTTATCCATCTATTACTGTGAAAAGTGGTTATTTTCATGCCATTAACATTTTGCAATGGGCGGTGCAAAGATACATGCATATATAGGTTTATAAGGTTGCACTGTATGAAAGTTGTGTGCCGTGAATATGACTGTAGATCTACCATATTATATTATATCCGATAGTGTGATACTGTACCATACATGTACATGTAACCCTGCAGTACTACAGCATCATAGACCTATCATAATGCAAACCTAACTGTGATGACAATAATACGAATCATAATAATAATAATAATAATAATAAAAGTTATAATAATAATAATAATACTAATAATACTACTACAAATAATAATAATAACAATAATAACAATAATAATAATAATGACAATCATAATGTAATAATACATGTTATCACGTTGGCGTTCACAAAATTATAAGATATTTCTTATTAAGGTGTGCAAAAACTATCAACAGTCAATTTATTTTTCAAGGAATGTCTGTATTCCTCATGTCTTATACCACATCAAACCTATATAGCTACATTTGCAGAATTATATCATTTTTACTTTAAATAGTTGACCCATTTAATTTTAATATCTTCTAATGCAAGTTGAGGTATACATAGGTTACAAACTACACCCAAAAAAATGATGGATTTTCTATAAGAAAATGTATACGAAAGGTGTAGTATACCACGGGTGTAGACATGTCATTGATAACCATTCAACTGGGGGGGATGATCTATTCATTCATCCCCCCCTGACGCAAATGTAGTATACACTAACATCAGTCTTTAAATAGTTTAACAATTTGATTTTAATAGGTTACAAAGTACACCAAAAAAATTATGGATTTTCTATAAGAAAATGTATACGAAAGGTGTAGTATACACGAACATCAGTCTCTAGTATAAGCAAATCAAATCATTTACTCATATAGGAACACACACTTTTTATGCTAATGATTTAACATGTATACATTTAGGTAGAAGAAAGAAATTGGTATCAGGAGGGTGTTTCACAAAGATCCTAAGTTGAACTTAACTCTAAGTTGGATTTAGGCATTAAGGAAAGCCATTGGATTCTTTGAAACAATTTTGTAAAATGTCTTTTAAAAGACATACAATGTTGATTCAAGTCATTGATATTTTCTATAATCATGCAAGGAGATATCATGTTCTTGATGTAACATTTATGTAAAGTCTTACAAATACTTGCATTTTTTGCTTTTGAATATATTTTATTCCCAGGCTACTAATGGCTTTCCATAATTGTAAAGTACAATTTGTTGAGTTCAACTTAGGATCTTGTGAAACACCTCCCCCAGGTATGTTTTTCCTGTAAAAGCCAAAACATTCCAAACAGTGAGGAGCAGTAAAATACATTGAAATACTAGTTAGAATACTGTTGTCAGTGAAATTTGAAAATGAATCAAATTAATACAAGTTTTAAAGCTACATGTATGTGTACTGGAGATAATACAGAGATACCAACCTCTGCAGATACTAGTAGACACATTTAAACAAAACATTGATGCACTGTTATTTATAACAAAGAAAACATTTTGGTACAAAATTGGGGAAATAACAAAAAACTTGAATCACACATTTTCCTATTTTAGATGTTGAAGAACATCCAACTAAATATGTGACCGCATACCCCAAAAACCCCAAAAAGTTGACAAACATGAATTTGATTTTTTTTTATCTAGCTGAAAAGAGTAGACTCTAAGCTTTAAAATGATATATAACTCATAAAATTTGGACACGAACCTAATCAACAAAGCGATTAAATGTAGGAGAGTGGGAAGGTCTAGTTTTACAGAATGAGGAGAAAAGAGGCTCTAAAGATTAGGGTCACTCAGGTGCGTAGTGCGGAGGAGCCTAGAAAACTGCTCATTACTCAACTTTGGCTTCGTTTTAAGACTCAAAATTTGAAACAGTCGATAGAGGAAAGATTATGCTTTCAGGTAAAGTAAATTTTTAAAATTAGATTTTTCAACAAAAATTACATACTTTGGCTCGTAGCGGAGAATCATATACCGCGACTTTTTGGGGGTTTTGGGGTAAGCAGTCACATATGGTAGAAACATCCAAGTTGGCAGCTCCGACAATGAATAATGATGCACATTTGTATTTTTTTGTTTTTAAAAAAGAAAAAGTGCACTTTTCAATAATACAATCTGAATTCTAAATTTTACTGGTCGCACATTTCAATCAGCATTATTCATAGTAATGTATAGTTCAAATGTCATAAATATACTACCGTAATTTAATTTATATACACTTTCCTTTTGCAAGTGGACATACATGTACTTGCATTCACATTTACCAAAATCTTGAAATATTCTTTCTTTTTTTGTTTGCCGCAATCAGTACAAACACAAGACAAAGCATCTAATGGTTACAAAACGCGGACATACATTTTCATCAGGGCCTGCTTAAAACAAAATGTTTTTTGTTGGGGGGGAGGGGGGCGGAAGGCTTTCTAAGTAAGATGAAACTGGATTTTATAATGCAATGTTATGTTTTTCTTTTCTACAATATCACACAATACAAATTTACGAAAGACACTATACATATAATTATACACTCGTTTATCATTTGCCTAAATATTGCATCTGACGATTGTGTTGGAAATAGCACAGGAAAATTTCTCCACATTTAAACTGCATATGTATACAATCCCCAAGACAAACAGATATGAAGCCATAGTTAATAGATTAAGCATTCGCTGAGTACATCCATTACAAAGTTCCAAATCAACATTCAAAATATAGACCGCATTGTATTTTTCCCCTCTAAATTATATTATTTTAATGAATGTATTTTGTTTATTTAATCGTTTCATCGTAAAACGCAGAGTGATCATTATGTGCTATATAAACATATTATTATTACTATTATTATTATTGGGTTTGGCTGGTAGAAATGGCTGTAAATGATAATCTGACAATGTTTAATAATAATAATAATAATATTAATGGTGATTTGATTTAGCGCTATTCAAGTGAGTAGCATAACGCTTTACATTTATTACTATTACACATTGCAATCATTCTTGCACACAAAGTACACCTTTTAAACTCCACTTAGGAAGTATCATGACAAAAGTGTCATTTAATTTCTTCTATTTATATTAAATCCACCTGCACTTGTGTGGATTTTCACTTCAACCGCACTAGCTATGGCTAAATTTGATTCCATAGGAATTAAACACAAGATAAACAGTACAAACACCAATGTACGCCATACCAAACAAAAGATGCAGCAGATTCTACTAACAGTACATATACATGTTATGCCTAGATGCAATTGATGCACACTTTGCATTTGCATGATCACACATAATTACTGATGAATATAGTCTTAAAAATAGTCTATAATACAATGAATACCATACTAGAAGTAATATTCTGAAGTCAAGTTTAGCTTTGATCTAAATGTATGTCCGCTTTAGATGATGGTTTAACTAAACCTGCCTTCAGAATACAGCCAATGAGTGGAAACATCCAATTTGTACAGAGTGGTGAAGTGTGACGTCATCAAAAATCTATTTTTAGAATTTTTAAATTTGAACTTCATTTTCCGAAAGAGCATCCAAAATAATTTCCAAATATCGAAAATCAATTGAATATGTAAAGTATTAGCTGAGATATGCCCATCCGAATGAATTTTACCTCAATGGGCAATCAGTGTTATAGTGCACTGGTTCATAAAGTTATGAACCAGAGCACTATAACACTGATTGCCTATTGAAACAAAATCATTCGGATGGGCATATCTCAGCTAATACTTTACATATTCAATTGATTTTCGATATTTGGACATAATTTTTGATGCTCTTTCGGAAAATAAAGTTCAAATTGAGAAATTCTAAAAATAGATTTTTATGACGTCATAGCTTCTGTACTCTATAGCAGTTTTCTATGAATTTGATTAAAAAGTTATGAGCCATGAAAAGCTGGAATTATATGATCCCTCCAATGATTATGAAAAGCTCAAAGAATGTAATTTTCTTGTATCACATTATAAACAGGGACGAACCACTCACACTACGTTATGAATGAAATCCTTTGAATGTACATTAGTTTTTATTGACATGCAATATTTTTTCTGCGAGTCAGACAAATTATTGGACAAAAATCTTCCGGATACACAAAAAGTGGTGGCAAAATACAAAATCAACTAGATGGATCTTCGACTGCGCGCAGTCGAAAATGATGCCTCCGCCATTACGCAATTTATTCATATCAAGCCCAAATCAACATGTACACAGAATTAATTCTGTCAACTAAATTTTGATGGTACTCTGTCTTTTAGATCTTGAGGTATCACAATTATGAGCTATAAGTGACCTTGACCTTTGCCCTCATGACCCCAAAATCTAATGACTACAATTGTTCCCTAAGATACATTCAGGTATCAAGTTGGATTGAAATCTGATATTCAGTTCTTGAGATTTCCAATCTCAAGCTACTTTTACATATAATGAGCCCTGTGACCTTTGACCTCATGACCCCAAAATCTAATCAGTTCATTGGCTCTCCAAGGAACATACATGTACCAAGTTTGGTCAGAATCTGTCAATCCCTTCTTGAGATAACGCGATCACAAGCTATTTTTGCATATATAATGAGCTCTGTGACATTTGACCTTTGACCTCATGACCCCAAAATCTAATCAGATCATTGGCCCCCCCAAGATACATACATGTACCATGTTTGGTCAGAATCCGTCAATCCGTTCTTGAGATAACGCGATCACGAGCTATGTTTGCATATATAATGAGCTCTGTGACCTTTGACCTTTGACCTCATGACCCCAAAATCTAATCAGATCATCAGCCCCCCAAGATACATACATGTACCAAGTTTGGTCAGAATCTGTCAATCCCTTCTTGAGATAACGCGATCACGAGCTATTTTTGCATATATAATGAGCTCTGTGACCTTTGACCTTTGACCTCATGACCCCAAAATCTAACCAGATCATCGGCCTCCCAAGATACATACATGTACCAAGTTTGGTCAGAATCTGTCAATCCCTTCTTGAGATAACGCGATCACGAGCTATTTTTGCATATATAATGAGCTCTGTGACCTTTGACCTTTGACCTCATGACCCCAAAATCTAATCAGATCATCGGCCCCCCAAGATACATACATGTACCAAGTTTGGTCAGAATCTGTCAATCCCTTCTTGAGATAACGCGATCACGAGCTATTTTTGCATATATAATGAGCTCTGTGACCTTTGACCTTTGACCTCATGACCCCAAAAGCTAATCAGATCATTGGCACCCCAAGATACATACATGACCCAAGTTTGGTGAAAATCCGTCAATCGGTTCTTGAGATAACGCGATCACGAGAACGGGACGTACGGACGTACGTACGTACGGACGGACGGACAACCCGAAAACATAATGCCTCCGGCTACTTCGTTGCGGAGGCATAAAAACAGTCAAACCTGCTCTATTTACTACCTGTCTATAAAAACCACCTGCTTATAATGCCCACTATTATTGTATGCTATACCTAGAAAGCACTTTATGTATATAAATGCACCTGTCTATATAGACCACTGCTCATTAAGGACCACTTTGCATGCATGCATGTCTCCATTGGGCGGTCTTTATAGACAGGTTTGACTGTATCACTTAGCAGTTGAATAGCACCTCCTCATATACAGTCAAACCTGTGTATGGTGACGTGACCACCTTTGGGGAAACAAGAAGAGTGGCCACTGTAGGCAGGTGACCTCTATAGACAGGTTCCATAACATTGCTTTTTCCCTGCAGGGGATCACTTACGGTGGCCATTCATTATAGGCAGGTTGACTGCTATAGACAAGTGGCCGATAAGACAGGTTTGACTCTCTAGTCCTTTGCAGTTAGAATAGCACCTCCCCATATAATAGATACACAGATATGATTTCTCCAAGCTTTTCATTGCCTATACAGGGTGGCCCACAAATAACGGAACGGGGTACTTGCCATACTAAAGACTCGTGATGCCCGCCATACTGCATCGAGTAACGATCAACCGTGCGCCATTGTGAGTGTGCGTTTAGCTGTGTACAGAGAAGAACGGGTACTAACAATGGCGCACGCATTGAACGTTACTAGTTGCTATGACGGGCATCATGTGTCTTCATTATTGCAAGCACCCCGTTCCGTTATTTCTGGGCCACCCTGTATACTCATGCGAGGGTCAACTTGCGTTTACTTCTTGTCGATGACTTCATTCTTAAGGCACTCGGCTAGGGCTTTCCTCATGGCGAGCTTTTTCTCATCAACTTGACCATCGTGTTTGACATCACCTGCGGGAAAATAAAGTAAGAACAAATAATTGATAATGGATTTCCATAAGGCAATACATTGGAAATAGTAATTTTTGCTTGTTTGTTATTCTTGTTGATGACTTAATTCGTTCCATCATCGACTTGACCATTATGTTTGACATCACCTGCGGGAAAAAAATAAAGTAAGAACAAATAATTGCCAATGATTTCCATTGGACAACACATTGGAAATTGAATCGTGCTTGTTTGTTATTCTCGTGGATGACTTCGTTATTAAGGCACTCAGCTCAGCTAGGGCTATCCTCATTGCAAGCTTAACCTCATCCACTTGACCATCATGTTTGACATCACCTGCAGGAAAATAAAGTACGAACAAATGATTGCTAATGACCGCCATTAGAGAAAACATTGACAATTAGGATTTTCGCTTGATATTAATTCTTGTGGGCAACTTTGTTTTTAAGGCAATCGGCGACTTTGTTTTTAAGGCAATCTGCGAGGTCTTTCATCATCGCAAGCTTCATCTAATCCAACTGACCATAACGTTGGACATCGCCTGTACAAATTATGTTTCAAATATTATTCAAGATTTCAATGAGACAGAACAATGAACTTATTTTTTTGCTTTACTTCTTGCTTGCTACATGTTACTTATCTTTTTCAGAAATACTACAGCACAAAGGCAGCCTGCTGAACCATCCATCTGCCAAGATGCTTCCCACACTTCGGGGATAAAGCCTTTGCTTCGGCAGCACCCAAGCTTTGCAAGAAACTACCTCTAACTCTCCGCAACCAAGAGTAATTCAGTATCTTCAAAGAACAACTGAAAACATTTTAGATGGAAAATGTGCTATATAAATGCATTATTATTATTAATATAATTAGATACCTTGTGTGGCCTGCCTGGCGGCCCTGGATGACTTAGGCCGGGCCTGGGACTGGCTCTGCTCAAAGACGTCCAGACTCTTTTCCCTCGCGCTCTTCTTCTTGGCAATCAGCATGTCACGCTGCTGTTTCAGGTACTGCGCTCGCTTTTCCAGATCGCTTGGATCGGCGGTCGAGAGATTCTGTACAGAGGGAAGAAGTAAGAAATAAGTAACAGGTCCTTCTCGTGCAAACTTGGCACATAAGGCAGCGCTTATCTCTGATTCTGTAGGTAATTTAAAAGCGATTTTGTTTGCAAAGATTGCCTTACACATACCTCTGCTAAAATAATATTAAGTAGTAAATAAACATATGTTCAGACATTCCTAGAAATCTTGTCAAAATGTTAGCTGTCGAAAGAAAATACCTAATATATTCTTAAAGTAAAACAAATAATATTACCAAAAATAAAAGAGTCAAAATGTTCTCACTTCAGATAAGAATGTTTCAACCCATTGCTTCAGCTTTGTAAACATGATGTATTTTTCATGTATCTCAATGAGAATTATAACATACAGGAGGGATTGAGCTACGAGTTACACTTACACTGACTCGAGAGTCCGACCTTCCGTCTGAAGCCTCTGCCTTGGCGCTAAGCAGCCAATTTGAGAATTATAAATTACAGGAAAGATCGAGCTACGAGCTGACTTACACTGACAAGAGCGTCCGACCTTCCGTCCGAAGCCTCTGCCTTGGCGCTAAGCAGCCAGTTTGGGAATTACAAAATACAGGAGGGATCGAGGGATGAGTTAACTTACACTGACACGAGAGTCCGACCTTCTGTCCGAAGCCTCTGCCTGGGCGCTAAGCAGCCAGTTTGCTGCTGCCTCCTGTCCGCTAACTGGCTTAGCCGCCGCCTTGCTGCTACTGCTACTGGTGCTTGTGGCCGATGGTGTGGGGGACTTGGAAATGCTGGCTACTGACGGGGCTTTAGAGCTAGCAGACTGTGGAAGGAAAAAACATTAACATTAAAGATGTAAAAATTAAACAAACATTTATTGTCAGGATATAAACATTCGGTCACTGTGTTCTTGGATGGATCCTGGGTGTGAGGGACTTGGATACGCTGGACACTGATGGGAAGCTTGTCTATACACCTTGACTTACATTTGCCTTTATAGCGGATAAACAGTTTCACCAGTTTTGTACATTTCTAGAAACATAAAATGTATAAACATTAAAGAAACAATGATTGTCAAGACATAAACATTCAGTCATTGTGATGTTGGCTGCATCTTGACCACTGCAAATCTGCCGCTTTGCCATTACTGATACTGGGTAATAGGGATTGCTACAGATCAGACTTTATAACATGCAGGGGACTTATAGACCTTTACAATTTCTAGTTGAATACATGTATACACACACAAAATCAGAAGTTAATAAATGATGCACTGTTTAAATAAATGTGCAATTTTCCTAAAATATGTGTTCTTTGAAATAAATGTTTACCAAATTCTGACCTCAATCTTGACAAGCCCTAACATGTAAATAAAAATATGCAAAAAATTTGTGGACAAATAGAATATTTCATACACAAGTACACATGTAACTTACCCCGGGCTTGGGAGATTTCGATGATTTTGAGGGTGCTGGGGAGGGCGATGAATTTTCTGATATTGCTAGCTTTAGTGTCTGCATGAAAGAAAGAAAGCATTATTAAAACTTTAATTGTTATAAACTCTTCAAATGAAGATTCTTTGGCATCAGTGATATTTGTAATTATATCATTGCAAAACTGCAATAATAATAATAATAATAATAGGTTTGACTTCTATAGTCTTACTGAAGGACAAACGTGGTGGGCAGGGTTCGAACTCTGGATCTCACGATTGGAAAGCGCGCGCTAGCTCCGCCAATCTTGCCACACCACATCAACAAACTTTACCTGTTGCCAAGGAGAATTCGCAACAGCCTTTAATAGAAATACATAGCATAAAATGCTCCTGTAGGCAATTGAGTATCAAAGGGGAAATCGGTGGTCATGCCTATATCTTATGGTTATAGTTCTATCTCCATTTTGGATGAAATAACCAAGCAAAGTAACGTGACCTGGACCAGTCCCCAGCCCCTACAAAATATAAAGACTATAACAACCCTCTCTACACAAAGACATTTTTATATTATTCGTCAGATAAATACATAATAATAATAATAATGTTTATGTAGCGCTATTTCTGTGAGGATCACGGCGCTTTACACTATTATCACTACCTCGATCAACGGATACACACTGCTATCATTCCTGCACACAAAGTGCACATTTTCCACTCCCTAGGGAGTATTCCAGCCCGTCGCCTGTTAGGCACACAGTGCTAAAGAACCATGTGCAATCAATACACATACAATGTGCATGTATCTAACTCCCTCAGGAGCATTCTAAACAGGCATATGCGAAGATGCATCCCCCAACTCCTTCAAAGTACTCATATTATACAACTTGACATAGAAGATAACAAATTTAATCAAGGTGTCTTTTTCAAAGATTCATGTCCCGGCTGGGATTAAAAATCAATGTTCAGCCTTCTGTTTTTTTAAGACACAAGGCAGCAATCTCTACCAACACATGCCCATGCATGACTACAAAACTGATATCTCTATACAAAATGTAAAGAGCATTGGTTCTTAAAGCCATGCATTCCAATTCGGTGGGCACGTGTCGGTAGACAATGCAGAGAAATGCAAGAACAGATATAAAACGACACTGGAATTAAAAACTTACCTTTTGCAAAACCTCTTCTTCCTTCTGCTGTTGTATCTTGAGCTGTTTGACCTCTGACCCGTATCCAGCGACTTATCCATCGCCTCGTTCACGTGGCCCGCCCTTCTTCTTCGACTTTAACGATTGTTCGATATTCCTCTTTCGATTTCCTGAGATTCAAAAAGAGAATGAAGACATATTTGCAAAACTAGAGCAATCTTTGACGTGCAGTCGAAAGGGATGCATCCGCTAATGTATTCATTAGGAATAACATTTTCTCTCATAGTTGGGACAGAAATGTTAGTTCCCACGATTGGGGCAATCAAACTACACCATTTATGAAATGTTACATGCCAGACATAAATTTTGCCTTCAGAATACAGCTAATGAGTGGGAAACTATCCAATTCTGTATAGCAGTTTTCTAAGAATTTGATGGGCCATGAACAGCTGGAATAATACGATCCCTCCAATGACTATGAAAAGCTCAAAAGAATTAATTTTTCCTGTATCACATGCTAGTGTCGAGCTCTGCTGTAGGCTACGGGTTATAACCATCTGCTTGCTTTGTTTTTAAATGAAAATGAACAAAGGACAAATTGGTTTCCCCTGGATTCGAACCAGAGACCTCCAGATTTCTAGACATTCGGTGCTCGATCGGACTGAGCTAGGAGCCCATCTGACGGATCGTTCGTCCCTGAAACCCTCTCTATGTTTGTGTGGTCGGAATCTATTATAAACCGGAAACAAACCCAAAGGATTCAAAATAAATATAGGGGATATGTGCATGAGACCACTGTAGTTGATGCAGCTTTTTTTTAATAAATTGTTTCTAAATAAAGATAAACTGGTTTTCTTTTTATTTTTGGGGGTGAGGGGGGGGGGGGGGTGGGGGGGGGGGGGGGGAGGGTGAAGGACACTCACTGCATGAACTTCCTGCAAGATGCGCTCCTCCTCGGTTGTCCACCTGTGCTTGGGAGCTGTGAGCAACCGGCGCCTTCTCCCCGGGCTTCATGATGTCCGGGATG
>JBAMJV010007751.1:0-35509 GCA_037951105.1 Echinarachnius parma | reverse complement strand
CCTAGACAGGAAATTCGAGCTTAAAATTAACTGTAAATGGGAAGGTGTGTAATGATTCACAGGTGATATCCAGATATTTCACACACATTTATAGGGCAACATTATGCTTTCACAAAATATAATTATATTACACTCGTTATTTATAAGCTGGTAATTTTAACTTGTCTAGTTTGGTACGGATGCATAGGATTTAACATGGGTTAAGACACTTCTTGAACTTTTTTACAAGTTATAACTTAGTGGACGATGCAAAATATTAATAACCTGAATTACAATGATCAAACTTTACACCAACCTAACATTAGACCAAATGGTCATTAGACTAAATGGTCATTAGACCATGTGTCATTAGCCCAAGTCGGTCATTAGCCCAAGTGGGAGTAGCCCAACTGTATATTAGACCAAACGGGAAGTTGATGAAATGGTGATTAGACCAAGTGATGAATTGCCCATCTGGATATAGCCGAAGTGGGTGTAGAGCCAAATGGGTATTAGACGTAGTGGTAATTAGACGAACTGATAAAATAGACGAAGTGAAAATAGACGAATCGAATATTAGACAATCTAGTGATTAGACGATCTGGCAGGTAGACTAAGTGGTGTTGGACCAAGTGGGTATTAGACAAAATGGGTATAGCCCAAATGGTTATTAGACGAACTGGCTAATATAGACCAAGTGGTTGTAGACGAAACGGAATTAGACTATGTGGGATGAGACGAAGGGGATATTAGACGAAGCGGGGTTAGACCAAGTGGCAGTTTACCTATGGTTTATACACCTGACACTCACCCGAATAATAATACTATATTAGTGATTTTTGTTTTTATTTGCCGTATTTGATTGATGATTTTGTAAGCATGTACTTGTGAACGTTATATTGTAAATGAGGAAGGAAGTCGAACTAATAACTTGAAAATGCTTGGGTCGCTGCTAAAACCGGAACACTTCAACCGGGATCTTGATCGGGTTTCGCGGTATCTGTGCAAGGTCTTCTCAATTTCTTGGATGCCAGGTACTGGAGGATCATAGACGCTGACATAAAGATGGGGTGCCTGGGGCTGCTACCCCCCTAAAAAACAAATACAAATAAAAATAATGATAAATGAAATGAAATAAATAAATGAAAATAAATAAATGAAATAATAATAATAATAATAATAATAATAATACAAAATAAATAATAATAAAATAATAATAATATCCAATTTTTATATAGCGCTTATCACGATTGATAATCATATCTAAGCGCTTTACATTATTATTACCCCGGTCATAGGAATACGAATGCGAACCCAGCACACACATTGTGTGCACCATCTCCACTCCCTGGGGAGTATTCCTTAATAAATTAATACAAAAAAAAAACATTCAAATCATGAAGCCATACATTTTAAATTTGCATCTAATGTTCAAAGCTCTAAAATCAAAAAAATTTTTTACAATGCCCACAATCAGAAAGAAATGCATAGGGCGTGCCCCCCCCCCCCCCCCCCCCTCCATTCAGCTAGACCACGCTATGGCATTGCCCCAATTAAAAACAAGTCCTTGACATTGATGAAACCGAAACTTCGGTTCGAAATACATTATTGAAAGAATAAAATTGTTTGTAGAATTTTAAATTGATGGAACATAATATTAAGATCTAATGTATGTGAGGTAATAAACACATTCGAATCAAAACTGCGAGTGGCTTTATTTTATTTATAGAACTAGCCGATTTTATGTCATAATTATAGAGACAAATGATTTGTTTCTTTAATGAACATTCATTTAGAAAAAAATATTTACTCAAAATTATATGTATTCTAAACAAAAGTGCCTACTAAATGAGTGCATGCGGTATATTTCAAGTGGCGTATAGCTACGGAGGGGGGGGGGGGGGGGGCACGTGCCCCCAATAATTTGTCAAAAAACAATACATAAAAGAGGACAATCTGTGTAAAAACAAAGAAATACATAAGGTGTGCCCCCACCCCCCTACCCCCCCCCCCCCCCCCCCCCCCCCCCCCCCCCCCATCAGCCCGACCACGCTACGCCACTGGGTATATTGATTATTATGATTTTGTTTAATTCATGGTTGCAATATTACATATGACTGAACCTCAACATAGATATTGCACCTGACACTCGTCCTCATATTCGAGCATCTGACAGTCTGAGGGGTCTAAATAGGCATGGCCTGATGGGTCTAGGTTTGGCTGAGTGGTCTAGGTTTGTCCTGAGGAGTCTAGGCTTGGCCTGAGGGGTCTATAGGCAAGTCCTGGGGGTCTAGGTTTGGCCTGATGTGTCTAGGCTTGGCCTGAGGGGTCTAGGCAATAGGCATGTCCTGAGGAGTCTAAGCTTGGCCTGAGGGGTCTAGGCCTTGCCACTGATCATCCCCCTAAGCAAAACCGCTTACAGATCTACGCCAGTGAAGATTTTGCTCTCCTTCGGGTGTCCGTTAACGTTATCCGGTGATATGTGACAAGGGCTTATCGATTCGGTTACCTCCTGCTCATGTCAAGCAACTATAGCGGCTTATCGATTCGGTATACCTCCTGCTCATGTCAAGCAACTATAGCGGCTTATCGATTCGGTATAGGCCTACCTCCTGCTCATGTCAAGCAAATATAGCGGCTTATCGATTCGGTATACCTCCTGCTCATGTCAAGCAACTACAGCGGCTTATTGATTCGGTATACTCCTGCTCATGTCAAGCAACTATAGCGGCTTATCGATTCGGTATACCTCCTGCTCATATCAAGCAACTATAGCGGCGAAGCGACGAGGCGCATGGGGGCTCCACATTTTTTTTTAATACACAAAATATAAAAATTACACAAACATGAAGGGGAAAATCCGTTACAACATAATTATACTCGGTTTATATAGCGCCTGATTGATACTCATCTCTAAGCGCTTTACAATGATAATATTACCCCGGTCATAGGATACAATGCAAACCAGCACACATTGTGTGCACCATCTCCACTCCTGGGGAGCATTCCTTTCAAGCGGCTCATGGGCATTGAGAAGATCCTTCATATAGAGGCTTTCACCTCCTACCGAGTCCCCATTTATAAACCTGGGTAGAGAGCAAACAATTGTGGATAAATTGTCTTGCTGAAGGACATAGGCAGTGGGCAGGGTTCGAACTCGGGATCTCATGATCGGAAAGCGCGCGCTCTACCAATCTTGCCGCTCTACCAATCTTGCCACACCACACCACATATAATAGGGTGTGCCCCCAATCAGTCCAACTAGGCTACGCCACTGCGAGCATAGACTTGCTGCAAGCAACCTTGTACAGCAACTACAGTAGTCTTGTATATTTCCTGCATATATACATATATCTGCGCTTACACAGGAAATGCATAATCCTTTTAATCATGTTACTCCGATTTTCTTATTCTAGCGTTAGGTCAACTTCTTCAAAATTTGTAAGCACATGTATTTATCAATACATTAATCAATATACTAACATATATAGCTATAAAATAAGCGTGTATTTGGGTTTTGCACTCCACATTTATTATGGCATAGTATTTTTTCCCCCGAAATGGCATGTAATGCCCTAATTTCAAGTGCCCTAATTTGCCTTTAAAATGAATTAATTTTTTCCAAAACAGTAGTACTGGTAACTTTTGCTAAAATGGGACATTCTTTATAAATATGATTCTGAAGGAAGTACAAAGGACTATTGAAGCCATTTTTTTTTTGTGTTTTTAATATATATACTTTCATTCCGTCCAATTTTTATCCACCAAACGCTTTTAAGTTTTGAATAAATTAGCATAAATTAGTGAAAATAAATAAATAAAGAAAAACAAAGAAAATTATTCAAACTCTATCTCCTCTCATGTTTATTACTGGGTTGAAGCCAAATTTGGCAGGTATGTTATTTAACTATATCTCCATCATATGATGAAAGGAATTTTGAAAATATGCATATATTTGGTTAATTAATTAATTATGCGTATTACCAGATTTGCATTTCAAAAAATTGAATTTTTTGAAATATTTTGGAATGTGATAGTGCTATAAAAAAAAAAGCCATCATCATATTGTGCAATGGTATGAGCCCAACATCCTGTCCAATTTTTAGCCAAATTGAAATGATAAATAGTGAAGTTTTTAGAAAAAATGTGTGAAAAAAAATGACATTTTACAGAAAATGCATGTAAAGAATAACCATTATCCATTGACACGTGTACACTAACGATATGCAAATGTGATGTTTGAATGCATTTATAGTTATTTCGCAGGGCTTGTCATGCTGGATTCATGTTGAGAAGACCATAAAGATATGGTATAGCAAAAAAAAAAAAAAAAAAAAAAAAATCCTCATATACACCTGCCAAGCAACCTTGTACAGCAAGTAATTTATATATTTCCTTTAGATAAAAAGTAATATATCTGCGCTTAGACAGGAAATGCATACTCCTTTACATCATGTTATCCGCTTTTCTTATCCTTAACAGAAAGGTCAACTCATTCAATTGGTAGCAAAAATGTATACATTACAATATTACAGATGACACTGTATTGTGTTGTTATTATGAACATATATAAATGTACGAATAAATAGACAAATAAATACAGACATAAATAAATGAATATATACATAAATAAAGAAACAGAAATGTACGAGCATACATGACTATAAAAATAAGCGTGTAATTTGGGTTATGCACTCCAATATTTATAGTTACGGTATATAATTTTTCTCCCCAAAATGGCATGCATTGCCCGAATTTCAAGTGACCTAATTTGCTTTGAAAATAACAGTTTTTGCCAAAATCATAGTGGGTTCCTTTTGGCTTGTTTTGACATTTTTGCCCGAACTGTTATTGCTTTTTACCGAGAATTTGGAATATTTCCGTTTTCGAAACTCTCGGAGTTGGGGTCTGTATTCCCCAAGTTGGGATAATGCAATGGCCTTATAAAACCATACGAATAAATAAAATAAAACACATTGTATTCATTTATTGATCTTTGAAAGGTCCTGAATTTTCCCCCAAAACATTTAATTTACGTCACTGAATCGATTAGGTTTCCTCATATACATTTGCCAAGCAACCTTGTACAGCAGCTTGTATATTTCCGCAGATATATATCTGTGCTTATATACAGGAAATGCACATTCCTTTTATACATCATGTTATCGTTATTTTGGTCAAATCCTAGCTTCGGGTAAGGTCAATTCTTTCAAATGGTAGCAAAACAAAGTCACAACAAAAACAAACATTATCACATCAACCGATGACACAATAGCATTTTTTAAAATGTTTATTTTTACACAAATAGATACATTAATCAATAAATCAATAACTAAACAATAACAAACCAATAAATACATACATGAATAAATAAATACATGCATTAATGTATACATAGAATGAATAAATCAAAGTTATAGATATTTGAAAGTTCCTGACATTAAGATGTCAACAAAACATTTAATTTACATACATTCAATATAAACGTAAGTTGTTGTGCATGTCTCTTATATCACTCATAAAACCGATCTCAAAACAACTACATTTAGTTTCACTGTGAAAGTGCAATAGCATTTGACAGTTCGTCAAGTATTTTATATTTAGTTAGTTGTTTTTTAAAACATAAAGTCAATGACGTGGGTGAACTTTGAAGGTTACCCCGTAACTATATATACGGTACACTGTTAAAACGCTGTGTAAACAAATTCAACAACTTGTTGACATTTTTCAACAACCATCCAACTGTTGTTGAAAACATTCAACAACCCCAGTTGTTTAAAGTATGACTGTTTTAATATTTTCAACAACAGTTGTTTAGAATAAAGGCGCACATATTACAATCCCCTCCTTCTCCTCCCCCCCCCCCCCCCCCCCGTGTCGCGATTATCTGCCTACTGGTAATTCAAATGTAAATATATTATCTATCTAGTTGCTATTTCTGTCGGGATCTTTTATCATTTTGTTTGTTTGTTAACATTTCTTATACATGATTGTTATCTCGTTATCTTTGAACATATTGGTAATAAAGTTATTCATTCATTCATTCATTCATTCATTCATTCATTCATCTCATTCATTCATTCATTCATTCAATTAAACATGTAGCCTGCATATACCGTTACCCAAGAGTTGTTATCTTAAGGGGGTATCCCACTGAGAGGCGAACGTTTTGCGAACGTTAGCGAATTATGCAAATTGGGATTTCGCCCGAATTCGTTTAAAGGTTGCAAAAAGTTCGTGTAACGGTTGCAAAAAGTTCGTTAACGGTTGCAAACGGTCGCAAAAAAAATCGCAAACGGTTTTAATTGTCGCAAACAGTTTTTCTTGTCGCAAAGAAAAATTTTTCGCAAACAGTCGCAAACGTTCGCAAACGGTCGTTAAAACGGTGTCGCTAACGTTCGCTAATGATTCGCTAATGCTATGCGATTATATGACCATATTATGGTTCCTCAATGCAATCGACCCATTGAGCGGCGAATGTTTTGCGAACGTTTGCGAACGTTTGCGAATTTTGGATTCGCCAACTTTTTCTGACAAATGTTGGCAAAAATCAAGGTTGGCAGAGGCAAACCCTGATTTTTCGCTAACATTCGCTAAAATGTTGCAAATTGTCGCTAAATATCGCAAAAAAGTCGCTAATATGTCGCTAATGGCAGAGGAAAAGTTGGCGAATCCCAAATTCGCTATATTCGCTAACGTTCGCAAACGTTCGCCCTCTCAGTGGGATACCCCCTTTACAAGGCAACATTTAGGGTAAAACTCTCTGTGCTGTTCGGGCAATTGTTATATATTATATGATTAGGCAATCACTGGAAAAATTAGGCGGTGTCAAAGTTTTTAATATTTAGCTATAAACTAAGGATAAATTTCATTGGACACGACATCCGGTAAAGCTTAATCGTCCGTATGACCATGGATTGTAATCACTAGCGTACCTAGGATGTTTTCAAGGGGGGGGGTGGGGGGGGGGGGGGGAGTGTCCGTCAACATGTTTTGAAGGCGAGACCGAAATCCTTCAAAAATGTTCGAGGCCGAGACCGGGATCCGTCAAAAATTACCGAGGCCGAGCCCAAGATCATTAATTTTGTTAAGTTGGGTCCTCGGGGACCGAGACCATTGGAAATGATGGTCGAGACCGTTAAAAAGTGGAATCGAGACCAGTTCAAAGTTGTAAAGGGGCGGGGGGGGGGGGGGGTGGGGGTAATAGTAATTTTTCCATCAAAGATCAAGGGGGGGGTTGAACTTGAACCCCCCCCCCCCCCCCCCTCCTCCCCCCCTCTCCCTTCTGGGTACGTCTATTATTATAATGCACAACATTAATTACACGTCCAGGTATCAATCGATTAATGCAAATAAATCACATATTATTTCACAGAATAATATATACCAATACTCAGGGGGCGTAGACAACGGGGGATGAGGGGGATGCATCCCCCACCTCACAAGGTGGGGGGGGGGGGGGGGGGGGGGTGATATGTACAATCATCCTCCCCAGGTTTTAGGAAGGATATATATATTTTTTTTGTGTATCTGTATACGAGTGGGAAATAAAAAATTTATTGTATTAAAAGTAATTTAATACATCCACTTTTAATTTTCGCTGCGCGCTTCGCGCTGCGAACAGATTATCTCAGTTTGTTGAGTAACTTGCGTATGGTCTGGGATGAGTATTTGTTTTGGTATACCCGGGCCACGTAGTGTCCAGTGTAAGCTGGCATTGCTCTGGCTGCTTGTGTGATGTGCACCCAAATTGCACTTGCAAAATCTTCTACGTGGGAGAGGGATACCCCTTCCCAAACCTCCCTATTTGGCTCTGCCCCAGCCCTCGGTAGCTTCGCCCCTCGGGACTCATTATTGGCAAATATGTTGTTGGATCATACATAATGTGGCATATGGTGATGTTGGAACAGTGTATGATGCTCAATATCAAGTACAATATTTGTGTGCGTATTTATTAGTGTGTCAATTATTTGTTTTCTTCGTGAAAATATATTTAAAATTTCTGGTCGATCAAATCATAACACGCTTTCTCAGATACAGTCAATGTTAAGCCCGAATTTCCTATCTAGTTAAGCAACAGATTTCACAATTTCAAGTCCAAAAATGCAAAAGCTCCCTACCGTGGGCGGGCTAGGGGGGGGGACACCCCCCTCCCACACCCTCCCCCCGCTCAGTCACTTCGCTCCCTCGGGCGACGGACCCCCCCCCCCCCCCCCCCCCCCCCCAATGAGAGGACTTTCAGCCAATTGTCTTGGTGTCGAAATATTTCGGCAGTTGCTCTAGGCCGCGAACAAATTGGTCTCGGTCCGGTGAACGGCAAATCACCCCCCCCCCCCCCCCCCCCAAGGTGTAAGAACCTGTCTACGCCACTGCCAATACTCCATCTAATCGAGTTCTTATATAGGGCCTGTGAATGATAGTTTCAATTGAATGCACTTAGAGCCTGTATTCTGTGCAATCATAATTGTATACACCTGTCGTACGAACACATTTCAAACCAACTCCCTTTTGAGAAAAAGAGAAGAGCGCCAAGTCACCTTTTGAACGTCGGAGATAATCATGTCTGAAGTTTCGAAGCCTTACAATTTGTAGAAACCAATTTTAGTTAACTTTTATTGTTCTATTGTTACTCCCCTTTTAGAAATAATTATCATCTGGAAAATTGGCATCAGAGAGAGAAGGCTTCAACATACAAGATGGTATGCAGAACGCTTTTCTTATGCGCACCTAATCAACTTCTCTGACTCAGGGAAAATTATCTAGCCGAGAGCACTATATGAGATCGTAATTATGATTTGTATGAATTTAAATCTGGATTACACGTTATTTCCTTATAATTATACATTTGATCACTTTGTCCGATATCACATAAAAGCATCCGTATATTTCGATATAATATAATGCTGAATATATATTCCACCCGGAATCGAACCCGAAACCTCTGGATTACTATATATAGACCGGTGCTTAACCATCGAGCCACAAAACCACTTGTTTGGGGATACTACCCATGAAACCCTTTTCATATCAGTGCTCGTAACTTGGCACTAACCCAAGGAAAATAAACTCAACAGTTTGAAGGAAAGTGCCAGCAATATGCTGCGAAATGATGCAGCTTTTTATAAAATAAATTCATAGACAAGCATAAAAGAAACTGACCAGAAAACAATTAAATAAATGAAAATGAGCAAAGAACATGGGTTTCGCCGGGAATCGAACCCGAGACCTCATGACTGCTATATACCGATGCCTATATCTCCAGTGACCATTACTTTCCTCCCAGGACTTTCCTTAGGTGGTCACTATACACATGTTTGACTGTACCATCACAACAAATATTGTAAAGGTTGCGAACAAATCATCGCGTATAATATTACTTGCTGGTACCCACGTGTTCCAATCTTATACATGCACACACTAAGACGTCAGTTGTGAAAGAGAAGGGCGTTAAAATACATTTTGCACATCAGAGATAATCATCATGTTTAATATTTGGGAGCCCTGCAGAAACCCAATTTGTTTACAAATATACCAAAAATAAGAAATAAATTATTATAATGGATTTAATTGGGCATCACATAATATAAATGAGGCTCCTCCCAATAGATTATCTTTATACGCAGAACTTAATTTAGCCCCAAATCGAATTAACGTCCTTCTAGCTCTGACTCTCACCCTATCGCATAATACGATGGTGTGCACAGAATGCTGGTATTTGTATATTTGTATTTTAATGTGTACCTGTTAAAAGAAGAGGTTAAAATGATGACGTGATCTCTTCTTAGAAATAGTATTTGTTTTCAAAGCTACTTTATATATATATTTTTGATATATAGGACTGAACTTTTTTCTTTCTAGAAGCTCAAATTGTAATCAAAAGTAATTTGTTTTGTTCGGCAAATTTGTCTTCATGTCAAAATGTGGTGTTAAAGGGAACCAACATCCGGATCCACCGAATAAATTTATAAAATAAGAAAGACAATAGTTTTAAAAGCCCATTCCACCTAAAAGTTCAGAAGTTCCGAAAAAAGATTCTGGATCGAAAATGTAGGCCCTATATATTGACTCTCAAAAGTTCAGCAAAATAGGTTTCCAAAACTTATCATTTAGTCAAGGAGCATGTTCACCGAAATAAAGTCCCGTGGGATTTTTGATATGAAAGCAAGCCACCTATTCAAATGTCTCAAGGGCACCCCAAAATAACAATAAAAAAACTTGATTGCACTCTGAAATCTTGTGCAGGTGGCCAGCAGAGGGCACCCTTTAACCCTACACAAATCTGGCTCTATTTTTTTGTTTTTTTTTCGGTAGGGGGTCATTATGGCTCCCTTAAGATCTCGGCCTTGAAATGCCCAATCGTCGCGAAAACTTGCATGCATTTAAAGTAAGATGTATACAATGCTATGTTATTTTTGTTCTCTTCGAAAAGTTCTCTAATTTGCACATTTATGGTAATTTATGCAAAAAAGGTAATACAATTAAAATTTTTGCCCATAAATCATATATTCTCCATAATTAAACACATTGGTTTTCACTACATATATTCTTTAGAGGATCTTGAACAGTAATACAACACAAAAAATGGAAGAGCCCGGTTATTCCTTTTGTTTTCTATTGTTTTTATAATTTCTTATGTATTTCTTTGTTTTTTAACTCATGTATTTCATTGTTTTTGTTGTTTTATTTTATTTCTAACTTTAATTGAACAATTTTTACACCAAAAACAAATACCTAAAAGGTAAACAAGACCAATTAGCCAATGATATATCTGTTTTTATGAAAACTGATATTTCCATATGTTTTGTACACAAATCACGAAAATTAGCGAATGTCGGGCTGACATGCAGTGACAAAAGGTCACGTGACTTCGTAACGAAAAATCCGATTTCCAAAAACTTTGTTTTAAAAGATGCGCAAGACTCAAATGAAGAAAGTCACCAAGCGGCAGGGCGTCATTTTTAAGCGTTTCTGAGCAATCAGAACAATTCCGGGGGGGGGGGGGGCATGATGGCCTCCCGGCCTTATTAGGGTTATATGATGATAAGCAACGGTCAGCCATGGGTGTCGGTGATCCCAATACCTCAAACACTCAAACAGTAGGATGGTAGACAGTTACCAAGTGGTGGTAGGAACTTCATCCGGTCTCAATCAAATCCCTTTGACAAGGAGCTGTGCGTGTTTGTGATTGTACGTTGGACGCTTGCAGTTGGAGTTGCGAACCACCAGTCCATGTGAAGCAAGAAAATCGTCAACATCGTGAATAGTTGGATACACACTCATATACGGTTGGAAGGGAAATTTGTTCTGTCCTATAGTGCATGAAGACTTCTGATGGTGTATACATATATGTTGTAAAGGAGAGACACATATATTTCGCAGAAGACAACGTTGACTTGCAGAAGACATTGCAAGATGGGAAGCGCTCCCTGAATGAGACAACGATGCCAACATTACAATGAGGCCCCAGCCAGCTTTGAGAGACATCCTTTATAATGACCTGTGAAACTACCATAGATGCTTGACTGACCAAATACAAATAGCAAAACACAATCTCCAGTCTATGCCTCATTCGGACAAAGTAAGTACCCACCATAACCATCAAATTGTTCCCTTCCAGATGTTACCTGACTGATGTGTCGAACTGTGTCTAGGTTTCAGCAGTAGGTATTCTGCGGACATTCAGCAAAGACAGTGCTATTATTTAGTTCCACTAGTGGCGTTCAATGTTGGGAAAGCAGCGCTTTGTACCAACTCCAGTAACGAAGTTTGTGTTGCTACATAGTTACATCAATTGGGATACTGCCATAATGCTGTCTGAATGATCGCTGCTGATACCTAACCACGGTTCGACCCATTAGTAAGGTAACATCGGGAATGGAGCCATTTGATGGTTGTGGAGGGTTTTGATACTTCTTAGTCCGAAGGAGGCACATACTGTTTGTTCTTTTGTTATTTGGTTTTGGACACTCAAGCAGCTTGGTAGTTGCACATGTCATCAGATCATTCGGTGTGTCTCTCAAAGCTGACTGGGGGTTATACCTATGTGCCTCATTGTCATGTTGGCTTCTTTGGTAAAATTGCCATCGCTGTCCCATGTAGGGAGCGCTTCCCATCTGCAATATCTTCTGTGAAGTCAATGTTGTCTACTGCGAAATATATGTGTCTCTCCTAGTTACAACATATGAGGGTATGTAGTCATTACCATTGACCTTCATTCACTGTAGGGCAGACGTCACAAATTACCATTCCAACCGTACATGAGAGTTTATCCAACTATTCAATATATTGACGATTTTCTTGCTTTGTATGGCCTGGCGGTTGGCAACTCCAACGTACAATCACAAAAAAAAGCACAGCTCCTTGTCAAAGAGATTTGATTGAGACCGGATGAAGCTCCTACCACCACTTGGTAACTGTCCACTGTTCGAGTGTTTGAGGTATTGGGATCACTGACACCCATGGCTGACCGTTGCTTACCATAATAACCCTAATAAGGCCGGGAGGCCATCATGCCCCCCCCCCCCCCCCCCTCAGGAATTGTTATGATTGCTCAGAATCGCGTAACGATCACGCCCCACCGCTTGGTGACTTTCTTCTTTTGAGTCTTACGCATCTTTTAAAACAAAGTTTTTGGAAATCGGACTTTCGTTACAAAGTCTCGTGACCTTTTGTCACTGCATGTCAGCCCGACATTCGCTAATTTTCGTGATTTGTGTACAAAACATATGGAAATATCAGTTTTCATAAAAACAGATATATCATTGGCTAATTGGTCTTGTTTACCTTTTAGGTATTTGTTTTTGGTGTAAAAATAGTTCAAGTAAAGTTAGAAATAAAATAAAACAACAAAAACAATGAAATACATAAGAAATTATAAAAACAATAGAAAACAAAAGGAATAACCGGGCTCTTTCAATTCTTTTTGTTGTATTACTATTAAAGATCCTCTAAAGAATACATGTAGTGAAAACCAATGTTTAATAATGGAGAATATATGATTTATGTGCAAAAATGTGAATTTTATTACCTTTTTTGCATAAATTACCATAAATATGCAAATTAGAGAAATTTTCGAGGAAAACAAAAATAACATAGTATTGTATACATCTTACTTTAAATGCATGCAAGTTTTCGCGACGATTGGGCATTTCAAGGCCGAGATCTTAAGGGAGCCATAATGACCCCCTACCGAAAAAAGACCTAAAATAGCCCAGATTTTTGTAGGGTTATTGGGTGCCCTCTGCTGGCCACCTGCACAAGATTTCAGAGTGCAATCATGTTTTTATTGTTATTTGGGGTGCCCTTGAGACATTTGAATAGGTGGCTTGCTTTCATACCAAAAATCCCACGGGAATGTTCAAGCTCCTTGACTAATTATACTAAATTATATGTGTATATGTGCATGGGTCTGCAAAAGAAGATCAAATGTCCAAAAATATTATTATTATTAGTAGTAGTAATGTTATCATTATGATTGTTATTATTATTATTATCATCATCATCCTCATCATCGTCATCCTCATCATCATCATCATCATCATCATCATCATCATCATCATCATCATCATCATTATCATCATCATCATCATCATCATCATCATCAACATCATCACCATCATTATTATCATCATCATCATCATCAACATCATCATCATCATCATCATCATCATCATCATCATCATCATCATCCTCATCATCCTCATCATCCTCATCATCCTCATCATCCTCATCATCCTCATCATCCTCATCATCCTCATCATCCTCATCATCCTCATCATCATCATCAACAACAACATCATCACCATCATTATTTCCATCGCTATTATAATTAAAGCGATATACAGGTTTACCCTGCAACGACCTCTGTATCATATCCTGTTGTATTGTTACCTACATGACTGTATACCTATTGGAGTAAGGAAATAAAGGTCTCTGTTCCTGGTTCTTTGGTTTTCAGTTTCCGAACCAAGATCATCTTTCAATCCAGGATGTCGGTCTAATCAGATTCCATCTTGGGAGTAATATGGTTGAAATGTAATCAACGACACCTGATATCAGTTTAAACCGTTTGACAATAATTGGGTTATCATAGGTAATGTGTGATTATACTTCCTTAATGATATATTTTAGTTTTTTGTTTGTTCTTCTAAAAATCTTAGATTTTATTCACGCGAATCTTGTTGGATAATGCATGTTTAGGAAATGCGTACCGGTATTCGTACAATGTCTGAGAATCAGATTAAATTATATTCTTATTCGTTCTAATCATCGTACTACATATGTAGTTTCGCTATATGGTATTAAAACCGAAGTTTTATTTTTTAAATGTTAGCATGAAATATATGCACAAACGAAATCATGAGGAAAGACACTTTGGAAACGAGCGTGGACAAAATCAATCTTTGCAGTTCCCAAACTTTGTTTTTTCCTAAACTAAAATCTTGATTTACAGATTCAAAATAAATAAAATCCTATCAAACAAACAAAGACGTAGTTTATCGAAACTTGAGTTGTTAAAAATAGTATCGATTGGTGTGGTAAGTTATTTTATTTTTATGAAGTGTAAGAAGATGCTTATGTTTTTAAGTGTTTTGTAAAAAATTTGTAATATTCCACCTATATTTTGTGATTTGCCATTGACCAATGTTATGAATGTATTAATGTATTAATGTATTATTGAAAAAATGCATGACATTATATTCGTGATGTATAAATGCCCAGTATTTTCAATCGGTACGTAATCAGTATGTATATTATGGGGAAATGAAAATGGTTGCAGCATAAAATATATAGTAAAGGAAATAGGCGAACAAATAGGTATTTTGCATTCGGAGACATTACTTGAAACGTTCAGCTCATAGTTTAATACGATGATTTAAGGTTACATCACAACACCGTGATTCAGATAATGACATTCATAACATGACGTACTAATATCATACTCTTACAGATCGATTATGTACACGTATTATACAGGGTATATATATATGCTAAAAAATACTTTCAAATTTCCCGATAAAGAACACAATTACTAAACAATTTTCTGACTGTTATATAAAACTCGTATACTATCAGTGGACTGCATGATCGATATATTTCAGATCATCTTCGAAAGTGAAAGGGGTTTATATAGAGGGGGGGGGGGGGGGGGGGGGTTGCCCTCGAGACTTTAAAAACTATATAATCGAGCGAACATTAAACCACTTCATATCATCATAAATTCGAGCAAATCATATCATATCATATGGAGCAAACCGAGCTCAATATCGGGCAAAAGGGATCACATTTTTGGGGCTAAATCATTTCTTTTCGTGTCATATGTTCAATATTGTTGTTTCTTTGTTTGTTCAAGTCACTGTCTCTTATAGACAGGAAGGAAGTCATTCGGGTAAACGACCTGAACCACATGGAAACGATTGCCCGTGTTCATGGGCGTAGGGGCACATGTTATCCGGGGGGGGGGGGGGGAGGGCTGAGGTCTTTTGCCCCAATACCATCTTCCCCATTTTCACCTGACAAGCAAAGAAAGCAAAAAGGGGACACAAATAAGAAGATCTAGGATTTAACCGCCCGAAAGTGATCAGTTTTGTATGACTTTTCTTGAATATGACATGATTTGCCCGAATATGATATGTTTTGCCCGAATATGATACGATTTTGCCTGAATATGACATGCTTCTGCCCGAATGCTGGGTGCTTTTTGCCCGAACATGGCCGTTTTCAAAATTTCAGGGGGCTGCAGCTCCCAGCTCCCCCGCCTCCTACGCCTATATGCCCGTATTATACGTTAATAGTTGATGATAACGTTGTCATAATACATACCCGCTCTTTTGGTGCATGTATTTTGAAGGGACTTGTGAAACGGTTTCGCCGTATCAATCAAAATAACTGTTTTCCTTCAAAATATATGAACGCTCTCATGAGTAATTTTGTTTGAATATACTCTTTAGATTCTGATCAAACATCCTTTTCAATTCACATTTCGACTTTTGAAGCAAATTAATTTAGATAGTCTTAGTATGTAAAGTGATCCATTAACTTCCGTAATGTAATTCCGTATTTTTGCAAAAGTGGTATTTGTGACTTCAATCATTATGCCAAAAATCAGTGAAAGATTTTTATCTGAAGAATGACGCGTGATAGTTTATAGAAACCTAGTGAAACAAGTGAACATTTATGTCAGATTGTACCACCTTAACTGCCTATTGTTTTAGACTACAATCAAAAAGCGTTCCAGAACGCGTTCATTCAATCATACATAAATCCATTATTATCGAGACATTTAACATCATTTAAATCCATTTCGTTCTTCTGTGTCCATAAGCCAAACAACAGCATGATCTTGAACATGGTACAAGTGAAATATGAAAGCTTCACGTGATTTTGGTTGAGTTTGTTTAATACAAATATCGATTAATTCCACAGCTGACAGCTAAATGACTAATATATATCATAGTATTCACATTTACCCCGTTGGCACTTTAATCAATTAAGACAGCTAGTTTTTGTAAAGAACAAGTTTCACACATTCAGACACTTTGTCTTAAAAACTTGGTATCGGGCCAGTTATTTCGTAAATGTTTACTATAAATATCACAGCTATCGTTACACGTTGTAAGAATAAGCCTCTATCAGTGAATACTTATGAATACTTAATTTCACAGTCTTGTGGTAAGGTTTTCCTCCAAGTACATATCTATATAATGTATTAACTCCTTCAGTGCCAAGCTCGCGTTTTTGCGAGTTACAATACACACAAATGCCATAGAGCGAGATGTGACGCGTATCTCAATCGCCAAAATAAGGGATTATAGCAATCTCCGGCCCCCACGTAATATAATATATTCAATGTCTCGTATATGCAACTGAAGAATGCATCCCAACATTATTTACAGCAAGAAGTATATGGCGAATAAAACTATTGGCTAACGCAAATGTACAATGATTTATCAAATCTCCCACATTTCCCTATTCATATTAATGGTAAAATAAGCAAGTTACACTTTATAGGTAGAACAGGTTGTAAATTATCATAAATAATTTGTGGACAACAACGCACAACAATTTTCCCTTTTCAGCGATATATATTCACTGAAAATAGAACGTTGATAATATACGTCTTACTCTATATATACCAAGTTAAATCGTTTTGTCTTGTTTTTTTTTGTGTCTAGCATGTCTAGATTTAAATAATGCCTCTTCATCGCTGGATCGTTTGAGAATACTAGAACACAGAAAGGACAACATTTGTGTGTGTTGTCGAGTATAATACTGATAAGTTCAGTACAAACAACAAACTATAGCTACAGATAGCTGGTCGTATGAATAACAATAGCCCGTTGCTCTATTTTGCTGCGTCTTCGATTGGGGATGATCTTATAATTTTGTAACCACCCTTCTACCTCGGGGGTCTAGAGGTAGTTACGATTATCAGCGTATCCCCAATTAGCAAATCAATGTTCAACGATGTAATGGATATTTCTGTCATTTCTTAACCGATTCTGAACAAACAAAGCACATTGGCTCATTTATCAATAAACAAATCTAAAAAAACAACAACAATACCGAAGCGTCTTCTAAACAAAAACTGAACTACGTTCGACCAATTGTTATCCGGTTCATTCGTTCTATCCATGATGTTATTGTTGATTCAAGTATGTGATGACACACAATAATCATGTTTGACAGGTTTACACCAATTGCTTCACAACTTCTATACCAATTTCAAACAAAATGTAGAGAAACTGACCAGAAATATATGATAACAATGAAAAAGAGAAAATGAAATGGAATTCCTCCAGGATTCTATAACTTCTATAATAAAAAATACATTATCGTACTGTTCTTTTATAATCATGCTCCGCAGCAATTTTTTTCCATTACAATTATTTCCGCACGTGTGGTGTTTCACCACATGAATATAATTATGTACATATTTACATCATATATGTATAAAATATAATACAGCACATTTTATAGACAGTTCGACTGAGTTGAAAATTCACCACTGCAAAACATATTCTAATTCTCATAGTTATACTAATTATATATAATGATGACAGTCAATGGAATTAAAAACAGCAGGAAGTCACGAAAAACATTGTATTATTACTTCAATTTACGAATTAATATAACTTTTTGCGGAGTTAAACAGTCAAAGATATGAATAGGAAATAGAATATTGGCGCCATTCGCCAATTAAAGTAAAACAGAATATCACCCAATTTACCACAACTTTCCCCTTTTAACTATTATTTTCTCTAGCGAACTTGAACTAGATAACTTTATATACTTCATACTATCATCATACATGATCAACACACTGTTAAAACGCTGTGTAAACAAATTCAACAACTTGTTGAAAATTTTCAACAACCACTGTTAAACATATGAACCATCCAACTCTTGTTGAAAACATTCAACAACCCCAGTTGTTTAAAGTTTACACAACTGTTGTTTACATTTTTTCTACAACCGTTGTTTAGAATACAGCCCTGTTGTTGAAATAGCAAATACAAAAATGATTGTACTATAAAACAGTAAAGTCGGAATCGAACCGGGGATCGTTGGATTATAAGACTAACACGCCACCGTCTGCGCTAACTCGTTTCGCTTGGTCTGCAGTGGGACAAAAGGGATTTTGTCGCGATGATTTCGCGGTCGAAACTATCACGTGATTTAACACGTTTCAACAACGCTTGAACAATGGCCGCTTTACACTACCCTTCTTTCTGCAACTAATCATGCTACACCTAAAGTTGTATAAACAGATTCAACAACCATTTTTACACAACGTTTTTTACACAGTGTTTTAACAGTGCATATAATTAATGGATTCAAAATACTTAACCTATCGCCTAAGAGATCCTGGTTGGCCCTGTACGTATTAACTCTATGGGAATTGCAAAATCTTGCAGGGAACAGGTTAATATGATACGATAATTTTGGCACGCTAATTTGCACAGTTTTTATGTCAATATAGTTGGTTGTCATAGTAAGTGCTGCCTACGAGTTGGCGTAGTGCACCATAGGCTGCAGTTCTTCCAGCTGACATGGTGTGTTAGAGATCGATGTCTGATAGTCGTTACCTGGAGCGCGTGAAGCGCGATTCTGCCTCATGCGGTCCAAATCTTCGTAGTTTGTGTCTCCACCGTCTTGCGCACTTTTCTTCTCGTTCAACCGAGAACTGCTCGCCATGGTGTGCGGAACAAACCCCCCATTAGGCGCTGGCACCATCACCGGAGGACCTCGCACGGAGTCAGTGGATGCCGGACCGATGCCGCCAGCACCCATCACAGCGCCATTGGTGGTTGGCGCGGGGTTCCCGTTACGAGCTTTGTTCACGCCAGTGTGACCCACCATCTCTTGATAGGTCATCTCTGGCCTGGGTGCTTCCATAGGCATCTCCACGTGACGGTTGGACATGGGTTTTCCCGCGGGGCCGACTGGTGCGTGGTCGGTCGGTGGCTGAGCAGGCAGTGCCCTGACCGTGTTGGCTGTATGCTGGGGCATCTGATCGGCACGAGTTGCGCGGCCATTGGCAACGGATCCGTTCCCTGCACGAAATGTCATTTGCGACGTCACATCTTCACTACCCAGTCGAGACCGTGATCGCTTCTTACGCTGCGCTGCAATCATCAAGATGAGGACGACGATCACGATGCATGCTATGACGGCGAAGATAGAGATACCAATCGCGAAAGCTGGATTACGAAATATGGAACTCTCTCCCGCAGCCTGCACCGACTCTTGCTGACAGGCACCTCCTATACCGCATTCTACGCCTAGCTGTTGTTCAGAAGAAACATACATGCGTGTGGAAGACTCGCCGGGAGGGATATTCACAACCGCTGTATCGTCGACAACCATGGTACCGATGCAGGTCACTCTGGCTTCGTCATCGTCATCAGAGACACCGATCACTTGAAGACTGCTCTCTGTCACCGTCAATTTGGACGTCGACCTGGTGACGTGGACATCGTTGTACCTCCAGCTGATCGCTACTTTGGCCTGCGTTGGCGTGTGAACAGTGAGACTGTAACTGCAGGAAAACGTCGCGTTTCCACCGCGGGTAACTACAGGGTCTCTTGGCGAGATGACAACGGACAAATCACTTGTGCTCGAATCTGGCATGTAGTTGGTTACGACCGAAGGACTGGTTGCTTCACCACGTGTGCCATCACCGTAGCTGTATATCGCCATTCTGGTTTGTCCCCATCCAAACACATTCTTTGCTCGACAGATCAGATGAGACCCATTGTCAGCCGACGACAATGGTCCTACAGTCGCGACACCGTAGCCAGGAAACTCGGTGTCGAATCGAAAGGTCGTCGATGCTGAAGCTTCAAAGATGCATTCAATGTCGGACACGAACGGAGGATTGGCGTTCGCGAAAGCTCGATACACACTGTTTTCCAAGCCTAGTTCGCTCGCTCTCGCGATCGCCACGTAAGGTTTGCTGAATCGACACGAACGACTGATGGCGATATAGGGCTCATCTCTGTAGTGCAACCGACATTCGAACTGGCTGTCAAGTTCATCTGTGCGTGCGACGTAGGTTGACTCCATACTGAGAAGACCCACCTGCATTCCGTCGGCGACCATTACATTGTTCTTGTACCACTGGATCGTGACAGCGGGGGTCGTGATTTCAGACTTGCAATTCAGGGTGATCTCATTCCCCAGACCATCGGGCGTTGCGGTGCAGAGAGGGTAGTACTCTGCAGGGGCGTACTTAACCGTGAGTGCCAAGGGCATCGATTCATCCTTCTTCGTTCCATCTCCTCTGTAGAGCAGACAGATATACGAGCCTTGGTCTGTCTTCGAGGTGTTCCGGATCACCAGATTCTGGTTGATCATCGTGTGAGTGCTCAAGCCTCCTATAATGGTGATCCTGTCCTCCGAACCACTCAGCAATATCGTGGCCCCATCATCCCGCGTCCACTCTGCCACCCTCTCCAGAGTCGCGGAGTACTGTGTTGTACGACACCATTCCACCTTTCCTCCTGTCGTGAAGATATCAGCGTCAGCCTGTCCGTCACTGAAGCAGTTGAAGGTTGTCTGCGTTCCTTCACTTACAAGCGACGATGTCGATTGGAGATAAAGATCTCCTCTCGTTCGCAGCACTGTCGATGAAAGCAAAACAAACGCCAGAGCAACAATTAATGTTGTTGTCTCCATTGCCTCCGATTTGTCTACAATTTTTGAGAAATTCTCAGTTGAAGGAATTCCGACTATCCTGAACTTCGGTACGTGCTCGAATGAAAACAAAATAACTTGAGCTGTGTTTCTCACTGCAGTACCACTCACTCCGGGATATAATGTTTAAATGATCTACTGGTACCCTGATCCCGGAATTTATATCGAAACAAAACAAAAGCGCAGGGTCCGTGCCCGAGTTGAGGGCGGCGAGCGAGTCCACGGATTTTTTTTTGTCGATGGTTGTGACACTGTCAAGTGAGACTCTTGCTGACGGAAGAGGGCTCACTTTGTTTCCATATTCTCTCTTGTGAGATGATATGTACCCATGGAGCTCTCCGGCGCTCTACGCATGGACCTTTAAAAAAAAATGGTGCTAATTATAATCATTTTTTTAACGTTAAAGGGGTAGTACAGATTTGGTAAGGCTGAGCTTTAGTAACCAAAACCTACACAATGACATTACAAACTAATAGTTAAAACTCCACCGGTACCATGCTCGAAATGTATAGAAAATTACAAACGACTAAGTAAAAAGCCTGTTATCATTCAAAAATAGCCATTAAAACACAAGAGGGCGCTCTCTAAAAAGCATTGGATTCAACTTTTTTCATACAAAATTATGCATGTAATGTTTAAAAACAACTATTTAAAAACCTCTTTTGACAATTTTTGAAAAAGTGTATGCATTTAAAACAAAATTGTGTCTATACTTAAAGGGATAGTTGAGTGTTGGTATAGGGGGGCACTTCACAACATATTTTTTTTGTGAGATAATGAAAAACTGACTGTCAAATTTGAAAGAACAAAATCGGTTCAGAAACGGCTGACATATCCCTAACCATATTGTTATTCAAAAATTCCTCACCAGGGGATATTTTGACTTTATAGACAATTTTAAAAAAAATGCTTAAAGACTACTTTGAAAACAAATCTGAATAGGTTTTTAAAAAGTTGTTGATGATATCTCTATTGAATCATTATTTTAACAAAACATTAAATGCACAATTTTGTATGAAAAATGACTAAAACCAATTAATTTTTTAGAGAGCGCCCTCTTGAGTTGTAACGGCTCTTTTTGAATGATAACAGGGGTTTTACTTAGTCGTTTGTAATTGTATATATTTATCGAGCATGGTGGAGTTATAACTATTATTTTGTACCGTTATGGTGCAGGTTTTGGTTACTAAAGTTAAGTTTTACCAATACTCAACTATCCCTTTCAAGAAAATGAAATTAAGTAATTAAGTAATTTTCCGTGAAACCTTATCATTAAAAGGAACCAACATTCACAAATAAATGTAATCCATTCCACCAAAAAAGTAATTTGACAACTCCTAATCCTGATACTACGTTATGTGTTCATGTCTCTGCAGAAGATCATCCAGGATAGATTTATATCAATGGGATTATCCGACATAGCAACATTGATTTTGCTACATTGTTTGCGTCTGGAAGAACAAAAATAGGTATATTAAGTAATTTTCCGTGAGGGAAGCAACACCCACAAATAAATTAATAATATATGAAAGAGAATAGGTTTTAGAAGTCCATTCCACCAAAAAGTAATTTGAAAACTCCTACGGTAATCATACTGAAATATGTGTTCATGTGTCTGCAGAATAAGAAGTATCATATATTGTCAAGAAACTTAAGTGTACTGCGGCTGTAATATTGAACTACCGGTAGTGTGTATCTGCAGCCCAATCAATGTTTTCATACTACATTTTAAAAGTATTTTTGTTTGTATATACAAGTATTTTTGGAGACACATGTTTATATGGTTGTAGGTGGAATGGATTGCTAAAAGTAATGAAACAGAACAAAAATGACTGGCGTGCCCAGCATATATAATATAGGACAGTGGCGTAGCGTGGTCGGACTGATTGGGGGGGGGGGGGGGGCACGAAAATTATTGGGGGGGCACACCTTATGTATTTCTTTGTTTTTTCAAAAAATTTCCCCTTATGTTTTCTATTGTTTTTTCGAAATTATTGGGGGGGGGGGGGGGCACGTGCCCCCCCCGTGCCCCCCCGTAGCTACGCCACTGATATAGGAGCATACTACCTTTATACTATATTTACTGAGGAATATTTTGTCATTATGTCGATAGTTGGCGCACATCCTTAATGCATAGATAATGACATACATTCGACCACATGTTCATTCCGTTTATTCATTTATTTTGTTGCTGCTGTTGTTACTTTTCTTCTCGGTTTTGCATTCCATTCTGGCCCGGGGTGGATTTATATCAAAATGTTTGTTGAACGTAATTAAAGGGATAGTTCAGCTTCGGATTAAACGGCGCTTCGAGAAATATATGTTTTGATGCCATTCAAGCATCATTGAATTATAACTGTTAGTTTTTATTGATAACTTACAAGTTTAAGTTACAAACATTCGGTTTGACCAAATCTGTACTATCCCTTTAAACTTGACCATGAGTTCGACTATAAAAAAAGAGAATATACAGCGTGACAGGAAGCATACCTCTTTATACAACTTCGCAATGTCTCTACAGTTCCAAAGTACACTACATCGGAAATAGGTTTCTCATTCGCTGGATGGTTTGATAGACCATGCAGAACGTGTCTAAACATTCGAACAAACACACCATCAACAAATCAATTTTAAGAATTGTGTTTTTCTAACAAAAAACAACAACAAACAGAAAATTGTAATGGTTATGTTTTCACATATCACTCAGTGGAAAATTATCAGACCACGGGAAAGTTTTACGGGGCAACACAGTTATATTTAATGTCGATTTATGAGTTAAACTTCATAAGGACCGCCGTTTTTTGGTAAGGAATTGCCGTTTCAGTGGAAAATAGTCATAACTTCGTATTCCTTTATTGATTTTGTTAAACTTCTCATTCAACCTTAGTGTATACCAATGGCGTATCTATATGGGGGAGGGGGGGGGGGGGGGGGCACACGGTGGGCCTTTATCGGCCCCTCAATATATTAAATAGCGAACATAAAAATAAAAGGGGACATTTTTTAAAAAATAAAGAAAACATAAAGAGTTCCACCCAATCAGTCTGACAACTCTACGCCATACACTGTAGTGAATACGTATTTTGTATGATTACTCTGTTTTCTATGTTTAAACGAAACTAGTTAATATAATCAATAACGTATACCAGGATCTTTGTACGCACTTGTGCAGAATGATAAAATGACACGAAATGAAAGTAATGCTTTCTTCGTATACAACCTCAAGTAGAAGTAAACCGAAACACGTGATGAAATTATTTTATAACTGTCAATGCAGGGGATTTTGGCGGGGTTATTGTTCGATTTTTCAAAGGCATTACGCATGTATACATACCTGTAAATACTCATGAGATCATATAAAGATCAGAGGTACTATCAGATACTATGTTGACAATTTTGTCAAGATAATGTTAGTGCACCTTTTTGCTGTACAGCATTCCAGTATAGTGTTATAAATTTTCCCTGTTTGTGACTAAATAAAAAAATTAAAGACTTTGGTTGATCTATATTAATGAAAACATCACATATCTGTTGACTATTTGATGTACATTTTTGTCATATTTTTAATATTATTTTTGCTATTACTTGTTTCTACCTGCTCAGCTTCACCCCTAAAAAAAAACGGCCAGAAGCTATTGACTTCTGTGACATCATAATACCATTCAACCATCAGTCAGCTAGTTAAACAAAAGATATTGGTATGTCCACTGATCACCTATTTACAATAGCATTGTATGTTTTATACAATGCCACTCACCATGAATAGAAGGGTTTCAATGAAAACATCCAACGCTAATGCAATAAGGTACTTAGTGGGTGAGAACATATCTTTTGTTTATGTTTATCTAGCTGATCGATGGTTGAATGGTATTGTGATGTCACAGAAGTCAATAGCTTCTGTTTTTTTAGGGGTGGATCTTAGCAGGTAGAATAAAAATAATATAAAAAATAATATAAAAAATATGACAAAAATGTACATCAAATAGTCAACAGATATGTGATGCATGATGCATGAAAATCGTTCTCGAACGCTTTTTGGTTGAAGTCAAAGTCAATGAGCAGTAGGTGATAATATTTGACATCAAAGTGTATATTTTCACAAGGTAAACAGTGTTAATTTTTTGATGAAACCTCATGCACACATCATTCAGTTTCAGTTTATTTATGTTTCGAACAAAACAATCATTACAAATCAATTATAAACATTTACAAAAATTAAGGTATACATATTGGAAACATGAGGGGTCCACTAAAAAGCAGCGCTTGTACAGTTGTGGACCCCTCAAATAATAGTTAGGAATAATTAATAATTCAAAATAACAAATTCGAGACTACAAAAAGGAACTAGAAAAAGAAAAAAAAGGGGATGCCAACAGAGACGAAGATAGGACAAGGGAAAACTTTACATGACAAAGATATGAGAAGTCCGGCACAATACAAACATTAGACAGTGCAAAATAAAATGAAAAGAGTAGCGAGATTTCGGGATACAAACAATAGTACAAAAGGATGAGCTGCATGTAGGGTTGAGAAGAAGAGGAGAAAAAATTACATTTTGAGTCAGCGAGTAGAAAAAGACCTTTTTTTTAAAAAAAAGAGAAAAAATAGATTGAAAGGAAAACATGAGAACGGAGAAAGAATTAGACTAGGATCAAGTCCCTCCCACAATATATAGCGCCACTTACGAGAGAGATAAGCACAACGAGGAAGGTCTGCGCAACATCTTGTGATCGCTGCCAGCGCGATCGCTGATGTTGGCAGCGATCAATGATGTTATGCAGATCACTCTCGTTGGCCTTGGCGGCGCTTTCGAGGGTCTAGATTATAGACTAAGAAAGAATAAATGGGCGATATAATTCAATGATGTTCATATAAGATTGTAATAAAAACAACTTTAATTTTTTTGTAAAAATGCATACATATGAGTATTTTCGGTTATAAAAGGATTTCTCGGTCAATTTCGTAAGTTGGCCACACGAATTTATTTTGTGTGCATTCAATTTCGCCGATTTTGTCACCGCAGCTGTATTTTGCAGCGTTCGAATTCATATAACGATCATTCGAATAACGTGTTTCTTTTTCGTAAAATTGTCATTCAATTAAAGGCGAGAAAATTCGTGATTACGTAATACCGCCTTTCGTAAAATCTGTTGGCGAAATTGAATGCAAATCGCGTGTTTTTCAATTGAATGCTTAAAATTGTAAATCATCCCCCCCGTTGTCTACGCCCCTGGCTAAATCGTATTAACAAAATGCAATTTTGAACCACAATTGCAAGCCTTCAGATCAATTTCGCGAAATTGAATGACACGCTTATCAAAACGAATGCCGCTTATTGGCCGAGAAAACCTATATTAGTATAGGATTTCTCGGTCGATTTCGTAAGTTGGCCACACGAATTCATTTTGTGTGCATTCAATTTCGCCGATTTTGTCACCGCAGCTGTATTTTGCAGTTCAAATTCGTTTTTTAGCATTCGAATTCATATAACAATCATTCGAAAACATTTTGTTTGCATTTAAAACGTGTTTTTATTTCGTAAAATTGTCTGACACGCTTATCAAAACAAGTGAGAAGCTTACGAAGTTGGCAAAAAAAACCTATATTTATAATTCATTATCATTACTACAATCATGATCGTTATTAGAATAAGTCATAATTATTACTATAATTATCATTAGTATAACTAATATCAATGTAATACACACCAATACGACAATGTACTATATTAGAGTTGCCATTACAATTTTCTAAAAACTTCTGATATTTACATTATGGCACTACAAAAGCTATCGAATATAATTACAATTGTTTACAAAACCATGTTTTTTTATGAAATAAAATTGATCAAAGAAACAAGATATTTATCTACGTCATAGCAACAAGATTAATGTTCAACCTCATGATAACAAACATGGTACGCGTCAATGCACAGGATTGTACCTTCATAAGTAAGTATGATTATATTTACAGACCAGAACGTCAATGACGTAGCGCTCATCCGGCATCTCGCAACATCAAATATCGCAAATTTCATGTGGTACACTTTTCAACTGGTCAAAAAATAAAAATTTGATGCCCTGGAAGGGACATAAAAAAAATTAAAAAAATTAGAGTGAACAAAATATAAATTTGACGCCCCGGAAGGGACATGGGAAAAAAAGGAAAAAAACAAAACAAAAACAAACAAACAAAAAAAAACAAAAAAAACAAAAACAAAAACAAACAAACAAAAAACAATACAAACAATATAAAAAATAAAAACAAATAAAAAAATAAAAAAAACAAAAATTAAAAAATACAAAAATAAAATTAAAAAATTAAAAAATTAAAAAATTAAAAATTACCATAATTAATTAATGGAGACAAATTTCAAAATTCTGTGTAGAAGTTTAGTGTACCAAAGTTAGCTCTACCAGATAAAGCAAACCAAATCAAAATCGGTCGAGACATGAAGGAGAAGAAGCATTTTTTGTGATTTCGAATAAATTTGCATAAATTACCATAGATAATGAATTTCACGATTCTGTGTAGACGTTTTAAATCCCCCTCCTAGCCATATCTTATGAAACAATCAGAATCAAAATCGGTTGAAAAATAACGAAGAAGAAGCATTTTGAAAACTGTGGACGGACGGAAGGACGGACGGCCGGAAGGACAGACGAACGGACGACGGACGCCACGCCATGGCATTAGCTCATCGGGCCTATGAGCTAAAAACTGTACAAACCATATCACTAGAGGCCTATAATCCGCTCCGTGGCACACGTGAGATTAGGTTAATACTTCAACTGATGAAAGAACACATTTGCCACTCCTTTATTGTCTTTGTACAATTGCAAATCATTGTCCTTGGGGATTAGTTTTACGGTTGCCACGGAGCGGCTATATGTACCTAGTTATATATAGATAATTATAGATTATATAGATTGATTAACATAATATGCGAGGAGCAACCATATCCCTGCCGATATTGGCGACAGATAGACAACATCCGAAGATAAATAGATCAATTTGAAGAGCTAAATTCGTGCTAGCAGCAGAAGGAACTAATTTTCTTCATGAAGTTTTGAGAAAGGTGCGTTATTATGTTCTTCTTTTTACACATGCCTACGGGAAATAACAATGAAATACTTCAAACGTGAAGAGAATAATTGGCATACTGAGAGATAAGAAAGTCCTTCTCCGTCGTCATAGAACTCGGCTCATGGAATGCTGGTATTAAGTCGTTACTGACGACTCTCCTCAGTCGAAAAAGTTCTCGGACAGCGTCGCCCGGGGTGTTCGTAACTGGGGTAACATACATTGCTATAATTTCAATCCTGACTTTCGCTCACCGATCGATGTATGAAACGTAAAGAAAAATTGATGGGTGCTGAGAAAATGTAATTTGTGTTTCTCTTGATGAAAATATATCTTTTTGCCAGGTCAGTCGATTCATGACACGTCAAGTCAAATTCCCTTCTTAAAGACATCTAGTAACATTGTCTAAAGCCACAAAACTTACTGAGAAGTCAAGTGGTTCTCCCTTACCTTGTTGTATTCGTATCACCAATGGAAGCATGGAACAGGTTTCATTTTTTTCTTCAAATTTCCCTCTCGTTAAAAAGATATATTCGATTGAAGTGTTAAAACTGTGAATTATTCACTGCATGGAAGGAATTTCACTTTGCACTTTCGCTCATTACTCAGCCGTGTAACATCCCCCATTTTAATACGTGAAATGTTCACACAATACTCAGAGGGTATATCATCACAAAACTACGTCATAATACCAAGCATTCATTACTTTTGGCACATGCTAACAAAGATACTCGATCCCTTTATGTTTAAGTATGCACCATATTGTACATTGTACATTTTCAACTAAACGAACGCAAAATCTCCCTACTGTTGGAGTGGGACAATCCCCTTCCACACCGTCCCTCCGATCGGTCGCTTCGCCCCCTCACGTCTCTCCATCACCTCTTTGGGTAGGTACGTTGTTACCTGCTTGCCCCAGGCCATCATTTGCACCGGTCATGCCGGTCGTTGAATCCGCGCGGTACGACACCTGTGTGATCGGAGTACCCTGAGCATCGGTGACAGTTACTAGCACTGTTATGCCCAACTTGATGAATTCGCCAACATTGAATGACAGCCTGTCCTTGTTGGACTGTATGTGTATGGACTCCGTGGGTTGAGGGAGACGGGTTTGGTTCGGAATATTTGTAGCGGTAGTTAATGGGACAGCTGTAGTGTTAACAATCACTTCTGTCTCTCCGAAAACGTTTCCAGCTCGGCAAGCAATGTGAACACCACGTGGAAGAAATTTGGTGGTAAACGTGCCATACCCAGGAAACTCTTCTACAAAGGTGAGCTGAGTGTCAGCAGATGATGGTTCAACTGCACAGTTGAGACCAGTAACAAAGGGAGGATTGGCATATGCAAACGCCTGGTAGGTGTAGATTTCATTTGATTGATCAAAACCTTGAAGCGTTACATTGACAAAGGGTCGACTGAATCGACACTTTTTGTTCACCTCCGTCCCAGTTCCGTCGTCGTACGCAAGTCGACACTCAAACTGGCTGTCAAGTTCATCGGGACGGGCTTCATAGGAAGACATAACGTGTTTCTCGATGGGCGTACCATCAGCAACCTTGACGTCCCCTCTAAACCACTGTAGGGTTGCCGCTGGGGTGGTCTGCTCGGATTCACAATGTAGCTCGGTGTTGTCCCCTACCTTCTCCGGGATGGCAGTGCACACGGGGTAATGATCCGCGGGAGGATACTTCACCTTCAACGGTATTTGATGTGATTCAGCAACTTTCAATCCGGTCGAAATAAATATGGCACAGTAATATTGTCCTTGGTCTGCCTTCATAGCACGTCTTATCGTCAGCGTTTGATGCAAGCGATAACCGTCGGGAATGCCTTCAACTTGGTATTGTTCATCCGGATTGTCCAGAAGAATCTGCTGACCAGATAGCCGAGTCCACTTAGCGATGACTTCCATCGAATTGGAGGAAAAGTAAGGCTTTCTGCAAATTTCCACACTACCTCCGAGTTGAAAGAAATTGCTTGGAATATTCGACGAGTAGCATTCAAATCCGGCCTCGCTGCCTTGGCTCACTACACTTGATGAGGCAACGTCGAAACTCAGAGAAACTCCTGCAGCCCCAATACAATAGTTGTTCATCATGATTAGTATGACACAAAATATTATTTTCTGCAATAAATCCATCTTCGTCGAGATGTCTTGCTTTTCTAGTTAGAAAATTTTGACGCTGGAGCTGTCTCGCAATCACACTGAGGTTCTCTTCTGGAAGAAGAATTCGTCATAACAGCCTTTATATACTCTCCCAACCGCTTGTCGCAGGCTTGGCAAGTAGTCTGTGGTTTCGCTACCCCGCTACCCTCGTTGTTGTCATGGTAGTCGTGTGCGTATGATGAGGGGTCTGGGGCTGTAGCCCTGGCTACGAGCGTTTTTAAACCATAAGTATACATTGTATTTGGAGGAAATGTTTGGAAATATTTTGGCAAAGTTCCCCTTTTTTAGGCAACGATGTTTTGTTCGTCTGATGGCAGAAGGAAGTGTGATGATTAGTCAGGCTAACTACGGATTGTCTCTGTCCTTAACTGCGGAAGTGAAATTCCCCATTGCAAATATCCCCATTGCAAGCTTCATTTCGGTTGCGGGAACTCTCATTTCAAAATGTGTTTGGCAATGTAATTTCTCAAACGCATACAACGCAAACGGAGTTCTAATTAAACCCTTATCTATAGAACACAGACACAGAAAATATAATAATCTAACAAATCTTACAATTCTGTCCATATGCACTGAATGCTGAGCAAATTGGAATATCATAAACAAAATAATTTTTAAGTCGATAAGTGGAGCTGTTATTGTCGTATTTATGTGTCATTTATTTGAAAACCAAGACTAACCCCGTGTTCACACACAAACATTTCATCGTATAGCTAATCAGGAGCTGACTAAAGAATCAGCTCCTGATTAGCTATACGACGGAAATTGTGTGTCTGAACGCTCACTTAACGAAACGTCGTATAGCTAATCATGATTAACGAAACGAGGTTTGAGCATCGTTTCTTACGAGAGCTGACTATAGAATCACGATCGTTTTGTGTGTGAACGACCGGTCGATTCGATAATCATGATTATCTATACGAAACTCGTATAACTGGGCGGGGCTTAACGTGACCGTAGAACAGAACAGAAGACAGAAAACAGAAACAGATAGAAAAAAGACAGCACACTGCGCAGTAGCAAACTGCGCACTTATACGATGTTTCGTGCAGCTGAATGCCACCTGTTTTGGGATCTTGTTTTTGTGTGTGCGAACGTTCGGTTAGTTTCGTTAATCATGATTCTTTAGTCATGATTAAGGGATGACATTTTTTGTGTGTAAACACGCTGTAAGAAAAATACAAAATCCTTAATCCCCGGAGGCTACGTCCCCTGTTCCCTATCAAAATAAAACCAGTCTTGGTTTTCCCTACGTCCCCTGTCCCCTGGGCCCTATCAAAGTTGGCCCCTGCTCCCCACCCGTATATGGCACACCGACTCGCCAAAACATTAATCGCTCGTCAAAACTCTGAAAAACGATTCAACATTTTCCCCTGATATAGAAAACATCTTTGATTTCATTAGTGCTAATATCAGCAAGTTGTTGGGGCTGATGTGCCCCTAGCCCACTGTAATAAAACGAATTTCACTATTTTATACAATTTTATCACACATGTTATTGCAATTCTAAATGTCTGAAATTTAAAAGCTTAAAGGGGATAGTTGAGTTTTGGTAGAGAGGGCGCTACACATAATAATTTTTTCGTGAGATAATGCAAAACTGAGTGTAAAATTTGAAAGAGCATAATATTTTAATGACAGAATAAACTTTATTTGATCAAAATCGGTTCAGAAACGGCTGAAATATCCATAAATATAACAATTTGTAATAAAGCTGGGGCCCCAGGTTTATTAGAGAATTTTGAACCAGCCGTTAAAAATTCAAAAAAATGCTTCCTCTTTTCAAAAAGTTATAAAATAGGTATGTTAATAGTTGTTAGTTATTTCTCTATCTAATCACTATTTCAACAAAACTTCACATGCACAATATCTTATTCAAAATGGATGAAACCGATGAGTGTTTAGAGAGCGCCCTCTACGTTTTAACGGCTCTTTTTGCATGATAACATGATATTTACTACGTCATTTGGAATGTTGTGTTCCTTTCTAGTTATAACTATTAGTTTGTAATGTAATGATGTAGGTTTTGGTTACTAAAATTCAGTTTCACCAAAACTGTACTCTCCTTACCAGAACTCAACTATCCCTTTAAGGGGGCTCTGCACCTAAATTTCAAATTTCGCCCCCAATCGCAAAAACGGATCGACGCCTCTGGTTCTTGTATTCAATTTTGGTTATGTGGATAAGAATTCGAGATTAGAATTATTTTATAATAAAAAACACGTAAACAACAAGTTACAACGAATAACAAACCACAAAATGAATTAAAACGACAACAAAACAGTAGTTATGTATTATACTTCTATCTCTCATATTTATCTAGGGTAGCAAACTGGAAAAACCGCAATATTACCATGATTACCAGAGGTATGGAACTAGATAGTCCTGAAAAACAGAATATATTATTTTGTCTTAGATAGTCCTAAGCAGGAGTGAAGGGGCTCCTCGTAAGTAGTGAGACTGTGACGTCATGGGCATGATGCAGACTATGCGGACTATTATTTAACTCCAATATGTTTCTTACGTGATTTAATGTGATCTTTTCCCATTTATGTATGTGTTGTTTGTGCTTGAAAAGGCATTTAAAAGGGTGTACATTATGACAGGCGTAGCCAGGAAATTTCTAAGGGGGAGGGGTAAACTGATATTAACATACACGTATTACTTCTATGGTTTCGACCAATGTCCAAATTAGATTTTGTGTTGACAGCGTATCAAAACCAAACGCTGGAGTTGTTACAACTGGCCTGATCGTTGTGGAAGATGAATCAACTGGCTGAACGGAGGGTTAGCATACATGGCATAGGCAAACGCCTGGTAGGTGTAGAGTCCACTTGATGCGTCACAACCTTGAAGCGTTACATTGACGAAGGTCAACTAAATTTACACTTTGTGTTCACCTCCATCCCAGTTTCGTCGTCGTACGCAAGTCGACACTCTGTCAAGTTCATCAGGACGGGCTTCATAAGAAGACCTAACGTGCCTATTAATGGGCGTACCATCTGCAACCTTCACGTCTCCTCTAAACCATGTAGAGTTGCCGCTGGGGGGGGGGGGGGGGGGAGGGGGGGGGGGGTGTGCTCGGATTCACAGTAAAGCTCGATGTTGTCCCCTACCCAGGCGTGCCGGAAGCAGTTTTGGATTGGCGGGGGGGGGGGGGGGGCAAAACCCTGAGGGGGCTCACAATTTTTGTGTTTAGGGGCTCATGCCCAACCGCACGCACAGGGTTGCCAACTTTGAGCCAGAGGTGAGAGTGAGACATTGCGAGGATAAAGTGACCAAGCCCGAGTGAGCGAAGTGACTGAGCGGTGTCCCTACTCACACGGTAGGGAGCTTTTGCATTTTGGGACTTGAAATTGTGCAATCTGGTGCATAAAACATGATACAACAACATAGCGTACATCCATTAATGAGTCCCGAGGGCGAAGCGACCGAGGGCAGGAGCAGAGCCAGAGGGAGAGGGTTTGGGGGGGGGGGGGGGTATTCCCCTCCCAGGGGAAATTTTGCATTTATATACTTGAAATGGTGCAATCTGGTACATAAACACATAAACCATATGCCACATTTGTATGATCCAACATCATAGCTAACAGCCCAAATGATGAGTCCCGAGGGAGCGAAGCGACCGAGGGCTGGGGCAGAGCCAGAGAGGGAGGGTTTGGGAGGGGGTATCCCCCTCCCAGGGGAAAATTTTGCATTTATATACTTGAAATGGTGCAATCTGGTGCATAAAAACATAAACCATATTCCACATTTGTATGATCCAACATCATAGCTTACAGCCCAAAATGAGTCCCGAGGGGAGCGAAGCAACCGAGGGCTGCGGCAGAGCCAGAGGGGGGGGGGGGGGGGGGGAGTTTGGGAGGGGGTATCCCCCTCCCACGGGAAAGATTTTGCATTTATATTCTTGAAATGGTACAATCTGATGCATACAAACATAAACCATATGCCACATTATATACAATCCAACAACATAGCTTACAGCAAAAATGAGGCCGGAGGGAGCGAAGCGACCGAGGGTACTTGGGGCAGAGCCAGGCGGGGGAGGGTTTGGGAGGGGTATCCCCCATCCATGGGGAAGATTTTGCATTTATATTTTTTAAATTGTGCAATTTGGTGCACGTCACACAAGCAGCCAGAGCAATAACAGCCTACACAGGATCTACGTGGACCAGTACAGAAATCCCACCCCAGATGTACCATACGCAAGTTACACATCAAACTGAGATAATTTGGTTGTGCGCTTTAAATGGATGTAAAACTTAGTTTTTAAACTTTAAGATTAACAATAGTATTGGCTGATTCATATAATTGTTTCTTTTCCTTTTCTTTCTTTCTTTCTTTCTTTCTTTCTTCTTTTCTTTTTTCCCCTTTTTTTGAGGGGGGGGGGGGGGTTTTGGGGGGCAAAACTGCGCTTTGCCCCCCACTTTTTGGATTGGGGGGGGGGGGGGGGGGCGGCCGCCCCCCCCCCCCCCCCCCCCCCCCCCCCCACTTCCGGCGCCTATGCCCCTACCTTCTCCGGGATGGCAGTGCACACGGGGTAATGCTCAGCTGGAGGATACAGCACCCTCAACAATATTTGTTCGATTCTACTACTTTCAATCTGGTCGAATTAAATATGGCACAGAAATATTGTCCCTTGGTCGGCCTTCATGGCGTGTCTTATCTTCAGTTTTTGATTCAAGCTATTGCCGTCAGTATAATGCCTTCCACTTGGTATTTTGCATCCGGATTGTGCAGAAGAATCTGCTGACCAGATAGTCGAGTCCACTCAGCGATGACTTCCAATTGAATGGGAGAATTAAGCTTTACGCGACCTCCGAGTTGGAAGAAATTGTCCGGAATCGTCAACGAGTACATTAGCATACAAATCCAGCTTTGTTGTCTTGGCTCACTACACTGTAGAGTTAACGTCAAAATTGAGATCAACTCCTGCGGCTCAAATACGATGGCCATTAATCATGATTAGTATGACACTACATTTATCTTCTGAATCTGCAAGAAACCCATCTTCAATTAATCATTGTTCATTCGCTTTTCGATTTAGAAAAATTGCTCGAGCTGTCTCGCAATCGCACTGTA
>JBAMJV010007750.1:0-26350 GCA_037951105.1 Echinarachnius parma | reverse complement strand
GGATTAGGAGCGGCGCGAGAGCGTAGCTATGTGTGACGGGGGTATTACTGTGCCGTCACACCCAAGCCACGCTCCAGCCACGATCTAGACAATAGCCGATCACAGCCACTGGAATGCATCTACTCTCTTAATATATTGGAGTGGAAATCCACTCTTTTGTCCACTCGTTAGGGAGCCACATTAGTGACCACTTCGTTTAGAGTGGAATCCACTCCTAACTTAGAGTGGACCCTCTTTTAACTCCAATCTGGAGTGGATATTTTTCACTCTTTTCAGGGGTGGATTTCCACTCCCCCTTCCACTCCTTAAGGAGCCATATTAGTGACCACTTCGTTTAGAGTGGAATCCACTCTTAACCTAGAGTTGACCTTTTTTTAACTCAAATTCTGGAGTGGAAATTTTCACTCTTTTCAGTGGGGGATTCCAGTCCCCCTTCGACTCCTTAAGGAGTCATATTAGTGACCACTTCGTTAAGAGTGGAATCCACCTCTAATCTAGAGTCAATCTATCTAGAGAGGCAATATTCATCCACACGCACATGAAAACAGACAAACACGCACGCATACACACATACTTGCACTATACATACTCAAATCTATACATTGCACAGATTCTAAAAATGCATTTTGTAATAAATAAAGGAAATAAATTATTGTTTCCACCAGAACGATGCTTTGTGCACATATGACATGTGACAGTTCACATTTCACTGCATATGAGCTCACAAACTTCAAATAATTTAAAGAAAATAACAATAATTTTCACAAACATTTTAGTGCAAGGAAAAGGTAAGTAATTTTTGTGCACAACGTTTTATCTTGATAACATGCCAAAATAATATTATGATGAAAGGGGAGAATTTTGCTGTCCTGCCTTGTTCGTGATGGAAACAAAGGGTGAACAGCTGTCCACTGCGCTCACATCGTTCTGACGGTTACACAAACACATATTATGATACAGTGGCACCTCACTTTGTTACATGAAAGTAAAATAAACAAAATAATGTAGAAGGGCTGGGATTTAAAAAAATGGCCTCGTCGAAAGAGGGTATATTTATATCAGAGCTATTATAAAGAGTTTCCAGTATATTCATATTTCAATTAAAATTATACCTACATTTTCACTGACATATTGGACATTTTAATTACATAAAAATTTCAAGAAATGTTGGCTTTACCTGGTTCAATTGTTATTATTTCTATTTAACAGAAATTAAATCCATTTTGAAATGAAACATTTTTACATTGCACTGAATTACAAACACACATTAAATTTAAACCTATGGATGTGCGAAGGATGTCCTTTGTTGTTAACTTAATAGCTGACTTTTGAAAGAAAACAGCCCTGTATCCTAGCAGCATTTATTTTTGTTTTGTATTGTTTTACAGTTCAAGCATTACTTAATTATACAGCCGCTTTGACAGAGTGGCATATTATATTCATAAATATGTTAGTGTTGGATAATTATGAACAAAGTAGGTGTAATTCTAAAGATCCCAAAACATTTAAAGGAATAATTAAGTGTTGGTTTAGAGGGCCCTTTGATTATTATGTGACATAATAAACAACTAAGTGTAACAGGGTAAAGAGCGCACAATTTTAGAGACAGAAGTTACTTTATTTCATAATTATCTGTTCAGAAACAGGGCTAAAATTCATCAATCCATCCAATAAGAATACATGTTGGAGACCAACCTTTAGGCAATCATTTCAAAGGATAATATACAGTTTTAGACAAGCAAAATGTTAGGAAAGTAAAACTTTTAAAGGGTACCACCACCCAAAAATAATAATCTTTTTATAGAAAGGTAACATCTTTAGTATTCCATTCCATCAATAAGTTCACAAAAATATGTTTTCAGAAAAATATATATAATTGGAAAACGCATCACCATTCTCAGCCATGCGGTCATGCGGTCTGAATGCGCAGACTATTATGCGAGCAGTGCCCGCGGCGCTCTGTGCAGAGCGAACGAATCATCCGGGATTCTATTGACGTACGCGTGAATTGCATTGGCGCACTCGCAAATGCCTGGCCCGTGTGGAACCACGAGATAGCCGTGGTTCCGTAAGTGGTGGACATTAATTGCTTTGTTTATGAATTACACAACCCTTTGCAAAATGTTGGGTATCTATTTGATATCACAAAACGATACCAAAACATATAATAATGTGTTGTCCTTTGCCTGGTGGTCCCCTTTAAGTTACCATTGAAATAATTACAATAATAATTAAATACACAATATAAATACAGTCGTTCATAAAACGGTGCCAGCCCAAAACTTAAACATCATGTTTTAGCCTAGGCAATGTTTATCCCACTCTTAATGATTCGAGCCATTAATTTGTCTTCACATTGGGCAGATAATTTATCTATATTCAGGACATTTTAATATTGTAATTAAAGGGGACTACCAGGCAAAGGACAACACATTATTATATGTTTTGGTACCGTTTTGTGATATCAAATAGATACCCAACATTTTACAAAGGGTTGTGTAATTCATAAACAAAGCAATTAATTTCCACCACTTACGGAACCACTGCTATTTCCTGGTTCCACACAGGCCAAGCATTTGCGAGTGCGCCAATGCTTTCACGCGTACGTCAATATAATCCCGGATGATTCGTTCGCTCTGCACAGAGCGCTCTGGCTCTGCAAACATATAGTCTACGCAATTCAGACCGCATGAACGCATGGTTGAGAGTTATATTTTTTTTTCTGAAAACATATTTTTGTGAACTTGTTGAACCAACGGAATACTAAAGATGTTACCTTTCTATAATAAGAATATTATTTTGGGGTGGTGGTACCCTTTAAACCATTAACTACGGGAACTGGGTGGAATGTGTACAAAGTCTATGGAGATTCAGAATCTCGTAGTGAACAGGTAATAAGCCTTCAAATAGGGACATTTTCATGTTAACTGGATTTAATCTGGCCCCCTCACATCGGGGACAGCAATGTCAAAAGCTAGTACACAGTCAAACCTGTGCATATAGTGACCACCTAATGAAGAAAAAAAAAAGTTGTCACTGTAGATAGTTGGTGACCACTACAAGGCAGGTTCTTGTATGTAATGTATGTAGAATATATGGATTCATGAGCAAGGAAGGTGACAAAACTACTTTCGTTTGAAAAGTCACTTCAAGTATATATAATTACGAAAATTCAACCATGGTTCAACGTTCACATTCTATAACACAATCGCGTATCTTCCATGGTGTGGCCCGTGTCGCAAAGGCCATGATCGTTAGCGACACAGTCAGCTCTGCACGGAGAGAGCTGGTTAATTCGTTCACTGAAGTTGGCTTTGTCGAGGTTACTGTCGAAGCTGCATTCACGGTTGCTTCGCTGGTCTTCGAGTCACTTGTCGTGGTTGTCCTGCTTTTATTTGTGGTCATCTTCGCGGTTGTCTCGCTCATCTTCGTGGTCGTCTCACTCGTGGTCGTCTCGCTCGTCGCCGTGGTCGCTTGTCTTGATGGTCGTCTCTGTTATCATCGCACTTGTATTGCTCGTCTTTGTGGGTGCTTCGCTAGTCTTCGCTCGTCTTCGTGGTCGTATCGCTCCTCGTCGTGGTCATCTCGCTTGTCTTGATGGTCGTATCTGTCGTCTACGCACTTGTCTCGCTCGTCTTCGTGATCGTCTCGCTTATCTTGATGGTTGTCTCTGTCGTCTTCGCAGGTGTATTGTTCGTCTTCGTGCATGACTTGTTCATGTGTGCGGTTGTCTTCCTTCATTCTGCTGTGAGCTTGCACGCTGCTAATATACGTTCATGGTGCAGTTTGGTGTGTCATCGGTATCTCTTCGATCCCAACTGTCGTTCACCTGGGATGCGGTACATGTCGGTAGGTGATATTTCAACAATCAAATCTGCAATCAAATGAAAATATGAGAAAAACAAATAAAACTAACAAATTATGTGTACAATCATAACAATCTTTAAAAATGTATCCATGGTGGCTGTCAGATCAACACTTTAAAGATTATAGATAAAACAAATGCAGACCTCAAAAGTGACAGTTTACCTAAATATACTTAATATCCTGAATATCCTGAATATATCCTGAATACACATTCCTGAATTTCTATTCTGTAAATTAGATCAAAATCGGTCTCGGTCCCGTTTTTTGGTAAATTATACGTCTCCCCCCCGACCCCCCCCCCCCCCCCCCCCCAAAAAAAAAAAAAATAATACATAAATAAACCTAGAAAATCCTTGGATTCCTCATTATTAGGGTAGACTTGTAAGAAGAAATCTATTGCATTCCTTGGCCTCCAGAATAGACTTTTGAATATAGACTTGTGTAATGAATTAGTTTGCAAATCAAATTACACAAATCAAATCACAACAAAAAATCAAATCACAAATCAAATCACACAAATCAAATCACAAAAATCACACAAATCAAATCAAATCAAATCACACAAATCTTATTAAGAAAAAATCAAACTTACAAGGCTCTGAGCAATCCTTGTAGTTTCGTCTCCCATACATGGAATCTTTTACAATTGCCAATGCCGAATACTCAAAGCCTCCAGTCCATTTGTTGTCTTGTTGGATATCTGAAGATTAAAGGCACACATAATTTTGCATCAAAACGGTGAGTCAAACATGGTTACTGTTAAACCTAAACAATTTTGAGAGGAACGTTTACCTTAGAAATACACATTTAAGAAATTGAATAATTGGATGTATTTAACAGTAACTATTTATTACATTTGTGAGGAAAATTTATTATGGTGATCAAAACCGTCTTCAGTTGCCTGCATAGATATCCTATTAACAGTCTCTGTACCGGCTTGAGCATGTATATAATGTTACGTGTATCATTAATCAAAAATTATACAATATCACTACAAATGTTTATTAATACCATTATATACAACAATATAAACATTCCTTTATATCTGACCGAGGCCCACCTCTCACATCGGGACTCCCGCCGCATATGTGGTCGTAGGCCTCTTAATAGTATAATTATAAGACGAAACCAAAAATAAATCAAATAACTTCATGCATTTAAATATACAAACATTATAAACAATTTCCTTTTTTTTTGCCATTAGTCTCTTCTCAATGACAATTTACGTTATTTTTTAAAACGCCAGCGGCAATTTACGTGAGCTTTCGTAGATTGCATAAAGCAGGTCAACAAATTGTTGGGTCACGTTACCCTACACTTCGTAGATTTGGGTGACCTGTTTCACAAAAGGTACAGAACCTGAACGTGACGTGAACGTGACTGTTCGTAGATTTGGGTGACCTGTTTCACAAAGGTACAGAACCTGAACGTGACGTGAACGTGACGTGAACGTGACTGTACCAAGCCTTAACGAATAGGTTTGAGCAAAATAACTTTCTACACGTATTGATTACTTGTGTGTGATAATAACATTCAGTGGTGTAGCGTGGTCGGACTGACTGGGGGGCAACAAAATCACTAGCGAACCCACGATTTTTCAAGGGGGTTTTTGTCAAAAAATGTGATGTTGGTCCAGGACCAGTCCCAAAATGTTGAACCTAGACCAGGACCAAGTAGTTGAAAAAATCCTGTCAGCGGCGGGGTGGGGGTAGGCTTAGTCGTAATATTTTTTCGAAGACTAGACCAGGACCGGTTCCAACAGGACCAGGACCTAGCAGTTCATAAAATCCTGTCAGCGGGGGGGGGGGGGGGGGGGGGGTAGTCGTAATCGCCGCGCCTTGCACAGGTACCATAAAGGTGTTGCCACTCGCTCACTTCTTTGATTGAATGACAACACAGCTAAAAGTTGACATTTTTATGGACTGATTTATGCAATAATCGAACGCCCCAATACTTGTTTACATAATATTTTGAAGGCACTGGTCATTGGGATGAAATTATACGATTTTAAGCGCCACGAAAATTGGCCTTTTCTATGCCTGTGTCCGCTCGGTTAGGCTCGCCATTGACTTTGTACATGTTTGACCTCTCTCGCGTTTTCTGTCGATTTCGTGCAAAGTCAATACTGAGCGGACAACTACGCAAGCCTCCCTCAAAATCATTAGTTGTCCCGTTTCTGGGATTATTTGTTATAAACGATACTTACTAATGTCGTGCTAAGATCCTGAGCTACCACGCCGTGATTCCATTCCTCCTCTAAAATCAATAGGTGATATTTCCGACACAAATCAGAAGATGTTCTAACAAAGTGACGCAAATTTCTAAAAACAAGATATCCGCGAGCTACATTCATCTTGGTGCAAAGAACTGTCTTTTTTCCCCTTTAAATCTAGATATCTGCCTTATAATTGACGGCAGCCAGTGAATTCCAGAGTGCAGTGGCAGTGCTAGCTTGCATGCTATTATGGCCGGTCTAGGCCCTAGGTAGGCCGGCTATGCAGTGGCAATCTTTGCACATGGCTCATGCAGCCATAGCCGTGTCGAGCCTTGGGCTTGGGCATATGGCAAGTCCTCGTAACAGCTAGAAAAGAATAATGATATACCAAACTATACTCACATTCTCACTTTGTATCATCGTCATCGAAAATATCCGGCGCCTAGCCTGCAATTTACTCGATCGCCGCGTCGTCAAACTGTGCCTCGGCCTCGCTCTCGAATCTCGTCGATATCGTCGCGACGCATCAGATCACTTACATACAATTTTGTGTGCGCTGCGACAAATCCTTAAACACGCAATCCCCATAGGAATTCCATCGCACACAAAGGACAAGTTGTGTCGTCGAGAATATTCTGGATGACGTCATTACTAGTCTTAGTAACAAGCGCTTTCACTTTTACAAATAATGATTAAACACTCACGTCACGTTTTGGTAGACGTGACGATTCGAGTTTTACCGGCATGGAAAACGACAAATTGTTGGGTCACTTTACCGTGACTGTTCGTAGATTTGGGTGACCTGTTTCACAAAAGGTACCTAGCAGTTCATAAAATCCTGTCAGCGGGGGGGGGGGGGGGGGGGGGGGGTAGTCGTAATCGCCGCGCCTTGCACAGGTACCATAAAGGTGTTGCCACTCGCTCACTTCTTTGATTGAATGACAACACAGCTAAAAGTTGACATTTTTATGGACTGATTTATGCAATAATCGAACGCCCCAATACTTGTTTACATAATATTTTGAAGGCACTGGTCATTGGGATGAAATTATACGATTTTAAGCGCCACGAAAATTGGCCTTTTCTATGCCTGTGTCCGCTCGGTTAGGCTCGCCATTGACTTTGTACATGTTTGACCTCTCTCGCGTTTTCTGTCGATTTCGTGCAAAGTCAATACTGAGCGGACAACTACGCAAGCCTCCCTCAAAATCATTAGTTGTCCCGTTTCTGGGATTATTTGTTATAAACGATACTTACTAATGTCGTGCTAAGATCCTGAGCTACCACGCCGTGATTCCATTCCTCCTCTAAAATCAATAGGTGATATTTCCGACACAAATCAGAAGATGTTCTAACAAAGTGACGCAAATTTCTAAAAACAAGATATCCGCGAGCTACATTCATCTTGGTGCAAAGAACTGTCTTTTTTCCCCTTTAAATTTAACGTAATGACTTGAACTTTTGGGATTGCATTCCCAAAATAGAAAACATCCCGCATACGCTTGCACAGCGCGCGTACTGCGCGCAGTAAGGAAGTAGGTCACTTTTCAGGGGTGAATGTTGTGCATAATCTGCCTCGGGGATGGGAGAAAAGGGCGCGCGGATGCCAAAACTTGTATGGTACGTTTCATTGCGTGCGTGCATATCGCATATAGTGATCTGATGCGTCGCGACGATATTGACGAGATTCGAGAGCGAGGCCGAGGCACAGTTTGACGACGCGGCGATCGAGTAAATTGCAGGCTAGGCGTCGGATATTTTCGATGATATAAAGTGAGAATGTGAGTTTAGTTTGGTATATCATTATACTTTTCCAGCTGTTACGAGGACATGCCATATGCCCAAGCCCAAGGCTCGACACGGCTATATGGCCCAAAGCCTGGCAGGACTTCGTAATCAAGGCTATTATATGCACTAGATATCTGCCTTATAATTGACGGCAGCCAGTGAATTCCAGAGTGCAGTGGCAGTGCTAGCTTGCATGCTATTATGGCCGGTCTAGGCCCTAGGTAGGCCGGCTATGCAGTGGCAATCTTTGCACATGGCTCATGCAGCCATAGCCGTGTCGAGCCTTGGGCTTGGGCATATGGCAAGTCCTCGTAACAGCTAGAAAAGAATAATGATATACCAAACTATACTCACATTCTCACTTTGTATCATCGTCATCGAAAATATCCGGCGCCTAGCCTGCAATTTACTCGATCGCCGCGTCGTCAAACTGTGCCTCGGCCTCGCTCTCGAATCTCGTCGATATCGTCGCGACGCATCAGATCACTTACATACAATTTTGTGTGCGCTGCGACAAATCCTTAAACACGCAATCCCCATAGGAATTCCATCGCACACAAAGGACAAGTTGTGTCGTCGAGAATATTCTGGATGACGTCATTACTAGTCTTAGTAACAAGCGCTTTCACTTTTACAAATAATGATTAAACACTCACGTCACGTTTTGGTAGACGTGACGATTCGAGTTTTACCGGCATGGAAAACGACAAATTGTTGGGTCACTTTACCGTGACTGTTCGTAGATTTGGGTGACCTGTTTCACAAAAGGTACAGAACCGTGAACGTGACGTGAACGTGACGTGAACGTGACTGTTCGTACCAAGCCGAATAGCATGACCGCACACTAGGCAAAATAAACAAACCTCGCTTAAACTGACTACATGTAATTACATATTCTTCATTTTTAAGATTTGTTTCCGTGACATACCTTTACAAATGTCGGCTTCACAATACCTTTACAAGAATAAGAACAATATAGTTGTTATATTATGCTAAATCAGTTAAACTCTTTTATTGACCGATATATAGTCTGATGGAGGGACGCATTCGTTTTTCATTCGTATAATCCAAATTAATGGGCTGTTCGATCTGATTTTTGGTGCGTGTTTTATTCATCCCATCCTTCAACTGGAAACTGTTCAGACGTTTTGTAAAAGAGGGACTGTCCCTTTAACAAATATTCCATTTGTGAATTCATACAATACTTAGTGTAATAATGTGAAAAATTACTGGAGTTTGAAGACAACAACCAAATCTGTTTGATCGATATCGCTTTAGAAACAGCTGAAATATTGATGAAAAAATACATGAATAAGCTTCAGTATTTATTATAACAATTTAAGACCATTTGGAATGCCTATATATTACCCTAAATATACCACAGTGGTATTTAATATTATTGTTTTTGATGATCTCTCTATTGAATCATTGTCTTAAAGGGACAGTTGAGTGCTGGTATATATGGCGCATCAGAAAATAATGTTCTTTGTGAGGTAATGACAAACTGAGTATTACATTTGAAAGGGCATGCAATTATGATGACATAATAAACGTTATTTAATCAAAATCGGTTTAGAGACGGCTGAAATATCTATAAGTACAGGTCGGCCAAAGAAACCGGAACGGGGCACTTCCCAAAATAAAGTAACACAATGAACATGCCCATCGGATAGGGTGTCCTTTCCAATTAACAGCAATACCAAGAAAAGTAATTTTAGACGTGTAGTGTTTGTTTTAGTGCGCTTTGAGTGAGACCATGTCAGGTTCTTATTTTTGTAAATTTTTACCAAGTCAGTGTCTGATAAATGCGACTTATGCTACAGTCACATTATTTTGCTCTCCGGCGAGCATACGGCGGCCGCACGCCCCCGCAATCGAGAGAAACGCGCGGCGGCCGCAGGAAATCTGCGGTGGCCGCAGGGTCCCTTACGGCGTATCCGTATATTTTACAGGCCGCAGGGGTCGTCGTGAGGGGGGGGGGAGGGGGGGGGGGTTGTAAAACCGGGGAGATGATTGTACATTGTACATGCATCCCCCTCATCCCCCGTTGTCAGCGCCCTTGAGTTTAGGCTTAGAGGGCGCTTCAAGATAATGAAAGACTTGAAATTAAATTTGAAAGAGCACACACTTTTACAGACAAAATCAACTTTTTTAATCAAACGGCTGAAATAGATATAAGTAAATCAAATTGTAATAAATGTTGGGTAGTTATCATAAAGCTGTAAATGTGTTTTATGTGTGGATGACAAAATGCACCCTGAAACGAAATCATGTTCTCCCTAAGATTTATTACATGTATTAGACCGGCAGCCCAGAGGTCTTTTGTGCATCGAAAAGCGTACTGATTGTTGAACATATGAATATTTAGAGGAGAATGTAACAAATCCAAAAATATGAGTCTCCCTGGGTGTATCCGTGGATAAAGGGGTCCTTTGCGCCTCCAAAAGTTGGCCCCTGGGGATTGTCCGATGCTTCTATTTTTTGCGATTGTACCGTGTTAATCGTCGCTCACGACTCATCACGGCGGGGTAAGCGCATCGTAGACAATGGAGAAATCACTCATGCATGTTACCTTTTTCGAACATTTTACGTTGGCTGTTTTGAAAGACGAAATACACGTTGATTCATTGGGGATTATATCCAAAACCTCTTGCAACTTAACAAATATGTCTTACAGAATACAGAATACATATTGGATACAAATGTCATCCGTTAAATTACCCTACAGTTGCCTCTGAATTGTTGAAGATCGACTCATCAAAGTTGTTTTTACAAAAATGACCTTCCACTTTCAGAAATTGTATTTCCGTACGTAAATAAATAAACCCATACGACACGATCGCTGCACACCTATGACGTAAAGGTCAGTTTTATGTGTGTATTGGCGCCATAGCTGCATGTAGAGGACAATAGACATTCTCTCGCAGGATCTCAAATCGGCTTGTAATGCAAAATGAGGCGACCTCGTGACGCATGACCATATCTATAGGTGAATGTGTTTGTGTGTGCCCTGTCGCTATGCCATGCGCTCATATTGGTTCCTCTGCATTCGGCTATTTTCGAGAGTGGTGTTTATGTAATGTCTTAAAATTAATTTGTAAGTGGAAGCCCTGTTTGATCAGTGTGATGGGGTTCATTCAAATGTATTTATATGGCCTTTGCATATGCAAACGTGCTATCAATATGTATTCTGTAATCCCCAATGAATCAACGTGTATTTCGTCTTTCAAAACAGCAAACGTAAAATGTTAGAAAAAGGTAACATGCATGAGTGATTTCTCCATTGTCTACGATGCGCTTACCCCGCCGTGATGAGTCGTGAGCGACGATTAACACGGTACAATCGCACAAAATAGAAGCATCGGACAATCCCCAGGGGCCAACTTTTGGAGCCGCAAAGGACCCCTTTATCCACGGATACACCCAGGGAAACTCATATTTTTGGATTTGTTACATTCTCCTCTAAATATTCATATGTTCAACAATCAGTACGCTTTTCGATGCACAAAAGACCTCTGGGCTGCCGGTCTATATGTGATGTTCTCCTACAATTTGTTAAGGTTATGCATTATGTTTTATTTTCTAAGTTTGTTGGTAATTACACACAACTCTCACCTGATACCATACAACCCTCTTTTAATGTTAATGTATTTCAAAACAGCTCATAAATACTTGAAATAGGCTTAGCTAATCAGATATTTGCTACAATTTATATTGCACAAATAAACTATACTGTGCTCCGTCGTGTTATATCATTGTATATGTATATTACTGCGATTGTATAAATAATGTGGGCTATTTTTATAAATGTTTAGTGTACCGATCATTGTGTCAAAACTTGCTTACGTAATGTTCTACTGCACATTATATTTATACTTGTTTATTTTAATTTCGTTCAGCAGAGTATGAACAAGTCGAGATTGCACCGAATTTCACTATTGGGGACTGTCGTGAAAAGTTGGCTCAACGCTACAAGACGGGGATCTGTCGCGTGAAACTCAAGCCTTGGGACGATACTAGCTTCGCTGATGTTACGGAGGTTTATACAGTAGTTACTATGCACAAGAAGGATGCTGCTGGAAATAACCTCGGGGAGCAGGAGAAGATCACGCTCGAAGGATCAGTTAATGACATATTCAGAACCAAAGTTGGGGGCTTACTACCAACACGCATAGTGATTTATGCTGCAGCGGGAAAGGGCAAGACAACAGCTGTGGCCAAAATGGGTTATGATTGGACATATCGTGTTCAGGGATCCCCGATCAAAGACTTGCCTCTCTTATTCATCCTTAAACTTCGAAATTTAAATAAAGAGCTGTCACTCGGAGAAGCAATAAAGACAGAGCTTCTCCCAGATCTGGTAGATTGTAATGGCACAAATCTCAAAGATTTCATCAGAAATAACCAAGATAAATGTTCACTTATCCTTGATGGTCTTGACGAATACAGCGGAAGCATCTCAATTGATGATAGCGAGTGTCAGAGTGATATCAGAGCCATCATTTTGAACAATGAACTAGTGGATTTAAGAATCGTCGTTACCAGTCGACCTCATCTACGCATACAAAAGGATCTCCAACGAGGTGATCTCGCAAGAGTGTATGCAAGGATGCAGATAGAAGGGTTTTCCCAACAGAACGTTGATAACTACATAGATAAATTTTTCCCCACTAATCCATCACAAGGACATGATTTGAAAAAGTACTTGACAGGTCATGACTTACTCAATGAGTTGGTCACAACACCTCTGTTCTGCCTGATGGCCTGTACTCTCTGGAATCACCCAGACAACTTATTATCCGGGATAAAGACGCAGACCGGGCTTTTCGCAGAAATCATCTACTTTCTCTGGTCTCAAATAAAAGAATTGTCCGACACGTATACTGAAGCATGGCTGGCGGAAACGCAAAAGCGACTTGGGAAGGTAGCTCTGGAAGGACTTCTCGACGACAGTGACAAGCTTCTGTTTACACATGAAGACTTCAAAAAACACCCTGAAAGTGTTAAAAGCGGGCTCAGATTAGGAATCATCTCGGAATCGGGCACTGATGCAGCATCCAGTCGAACGGTCGCAAGAACAATCGAGTTTCTTCACAAGTCTGGACAGGAATACCTAGCAGGCAAATATCTTTCAGATCGCTACAAAAAAACAAATATAGTTGTTAGAACAGTTCGACTAACAGCATTTGACAGTCTGATGAAGGACAAGAGGAAATGCATCGGCGACTATGAAAACTTGCTTCGATTTGCCGCGGGGTCAGATTCAGGGACCTGCCTCAAAGCTATGAATGCAGTAATGTCATCTCAGAATCTGGAGGAGAGCGAACGATTACGTATTATCATGGACTTGTCCACAGAAGCACAAGACTTACAAGGCAACGTGTCTGGCATCCTAAATCGATTCATCCAAACAGAGTCTGTTGTTTTGACCTCGCCAACCCTCTACACTGCCGTGGGAATGAAAGCTCTGCCAGATGTGCTCAAAGAAAAGGTGTGTTATAAATGTTAGAAAGCGTATTCCAAATAGTTTGACTTTAATGAGTGATTGATCCCAATTCTATCACGTGTCTAGCTCTGCTAGGTCCGAATTCTTTGTAATGTTTGTGGTAACCGTTTTAAAATCAAATGCAGTGATGTATTTCTGCTGGCTTGGTAGAGGTGTTGCAGCTCTCGTCTAGATGCCGTTCTCCGCCCCAGGCCTCCTTATATATACAATCACTGTTCGTCGAAGTCGGTCGGTTTGGGTAGAAGTACCTAGCCTCAGACCTGGTTTTACATCTAAGCTCACTTAAATCAATTATTTATATGACTTTTATAACAACCAGTACAATTTCATTTACATCTCCGTACACATTTATAGTTAGAAACCAGTGACCATATTCATAAAAGCCCGATAGCCTATCTGTCAGCTAGGCCTTATCTCCTTGCCAAAATTCCAGTCTGACGATAACTAGCGGGGAGCTCACACAACTCGCTTGGGTGATCACCTTTGTTTTCACAAACCAGTGCACAACACACACGTGCATAGATATGTCTTTAGTAATGTGTGTAGATTTTGCACGCTGTCTATTCCCTTACCATATCGACCAATCAACGAGCGTCTAAGCCCTGTAATACAATAGCCATTTAAAATCTTCGTAGCGGGTTGCTAAATCGTAATTCAAGAAGCACTGCTAACCATACCGATAACAAGCTAACAACTCGGATGATCTAATTTATTCATCGTGGCTGTCATGGTAACATTCCATCTGTTGCAAGTTTGTTTGACATCGCATAAAAGCGCAGTTTACTCGAACGTGTGAATGAACGAATTGTTCCTTAGTGTTCCAATCATAAAAGCGTCTCATGTGTTCTACAACGTGATGCAGTAAGGGGGGGTAGTAGAACATAATTGTCTTATCTGGGGTAAACGGGGGGCGGTAACTTGTGTCCAAAACAAAAAGCTTGCTATAATTCCTAAATGTAAGGGTGTTACTGTAGATATGAGCGTGAGTAGGAATGATGTTTTTTTTCGGGGCGGGGGGGGGGGGGGGGGGGGGGGGAGGGATCACCCGTAAGCACATGTTTTCATAGCCACCCAAATGAAGTAAAACCAAATACATCTCCCTCCTCATTACGATCAAGCTCCGCCACGCTTATAATATGATAGCATGACAAGGGAAACTATTCAATTGCAGTGAAAACAGAAACGAAATTGCATTAAATAGTATTACAGAGTGTTTACAAAAAAGCGGAACCCAACTTCCACCAGCAATATATTATGTAGTGAACATAGTTATGTTTATTGCCATATATCATCGCAAAGATAATTTATTACTCTTTCATTTGATACCATATTTGTAATAATTGAGCTTGTAGTTATCGAATTGCAAGCATTTTAAACGAGCAATATTAAAATTGCTTTGCGCACAAGATTTAGATCTATTCATCAACACGGTATGATGGTCATTCATTGAAACCTCTCCTTGTGTTCGTTTGTCTTGTAATCCTTTTGTTCCGTAAATAAATGAACATGGAGATACTTTTTAAATCAGTTCCTTGCCTGACCATGCAACTAACCACTGAACACGAGCACAAACCTATGCGGACAGACATGGGGGTCATGTGGAAGGACATTGGGGATGATTATGGACCATGAACTCTTCTCAAAGTTGAATAAAATGTAAAACTATGAATCAAGAAACATCATAAAATGTTACTTGACTTTGGTTACTGTTTCATTCTTTACATTGCATTTAACAATTACTTTCTACTCTTGTGCGCAAGGTACTTTTTACATAACCCTTTTTAAATAGGTTTTATTCAATCATGCATGACGTTATCACAACATATTTGGTATCAAACGAAAGAGTATGAATTAACCTTTGATATGACATATTGCAATAAATATAATTATGTTTATTAAATGAAATATTGCGGGTAGAAGTTGGGTTCCACTTTTTTATAAACACCCTGTATATATAGATAGATTCATCAAAACAGAATTGAAATCACATAAAATCAATCCGAACTGCAAAAGTGAGCTAATATGTCACAAAAAGGACAAATAAAGGCAAATTACTCTCCAGATAAAAACATGTAATTTAAGCTGATAAAAGATGTTATTGCTGAAGTACAAGGATGCTAGGGCAAACACTGAAAAGTATGTTACTTGGGGAACTATTTTGAACTAACATCACGCTATCATAAAAAAATCTCTAATATCCCTTATTCGAATATTCCTCTTGCCATGTTCACGATCGCGCCACACGCATACACACAAAAACCGGGCAGATTGTTACTTGCTAGCAATTTAGAGGTACATCAGAGTACCTCTAAATTTTTGGTCCAGTGTCGCTAAAATTTGTCCTATCTGGCTTTGGTGAATAAGAAAAAATTAGCTGGGTGTTAGGTCGTCATTCAACTTCACGCCTTTGTTGTAAGTCCAACAAAGCTCTATTCAGAACGTCCCGCATAAATAGATTTCAATGCATTTTGTCGGCACCGCAGATCTATTGTTGTAATTGTTCGCATTTCGACTAACAATGTCGTGGAATACCAAATGCTTGTGGAATTAAGACAGATGGGTTGTCATGTTAGGCCAGGCCTTGACTACGATAGCGAATTTAGCCTATCGGCTTTTTGTGAATACCAGTTAAGCCTAGCGGACATCGAAATCGTAATTTGATCAACCAACTAGCTTATCGGGGTTTTATGAATATGGCCACTGGGGCCTGTTTCATGTAAGGCTCGTAGGTACAGTGTAACTGTGTCTGACCTACGGAAAGATGGCAGTCCTAAACCGTTTCACAAAAGGCTCACAAGTACACAATTATAGACTATGAATACTATCTTGAAATTCTGTACCATTTGCCATGAACTCAATGTTTAATTCGTAAATAAAAGAAGACTCATCATAATGTGCTTATTGTTTGGCGCATCAAAATAGAAATTAAATAGATACTACACCTGTTTTTAACATTTAGTTATCATAAACAAAACACTTTTTAAAAAGAAAATCCGGAGAGTTTGCCGTCACTGACAGTTCAAGGCCACATTTGAATCATATTTCTTACAAACTGATCGTGAAACTCCTGGAATTAGCACATCATCTTGAAATATTTTACGGATGCATGACATAACATACTTTGATATATTCCGTTAACCCAATTTTTAGTTTATGATAAACCATTTCAAAAGTAACGCGTTCTGCAAACTCGAGATTGTCGGATACATAGGTTTACGTGTCTGAAGTTGAACAAAACCACCACCATTCTGTGTCGGATTTTACAGGTGGTGTTGATTGATTCGGTCGAAAAGTAAGGACACGGTTGAAGATGTATTACCTAAGATACTTTCATGCAATGTTATGTAATGTACTGTGTACAAACATAGCTAAGAGCCTTTCGCGAAACACGCCTTTGTTTCATAATAATGCAAGAGGCACAGCCATTTCTTTTACAGTATTTTTGATCAGTTCAGAAAAAAAAGTTTTTACTCCATGACCATAGACTATGAATTATCTAAACTTGATAAGCTGCTTTAGTGCTCATGACATTGGGGTACAAATAAGTTTTAAATGGGAGCCATCTTAACAAATAATCTGAGTCTTTCAAAGTCAGTTTATGTTATTTGTTGCCAACAAAATACGAGCATGAATAAAATGAAATCGAAAGATGTTTTAGTTTCTGAGATATAGAGTTTAACTGCCTCGCTGTTCGGTCATCTGGAAATAATATATGGTTTCTACCGTTTGAGGGTTTTTAAAACTTGATTCAGGGGATTCGCTTATATGTATTGCCGCTAATATTAACTCTTAAAGGGTTAGTACAGTTTTGGTAAGGCTGAACTTTAGTAACCAAACCTGGACAGCAACATTATAAACTAATAGTTATAACGCCACCATGCTCGTAAGGTATACAAAATTACAAACGACTAAGTAAAAAGCCCGTTATCATTAAAAAAGAGCCATTAAAACACAAGAGGGCGCTTTCTAAAAAGGTATTGTTTCAACCATTTTTCATACAAAATTATGCACGTGATGTTTTATTAAAATAATGATTAAATAGAGAGATCATCAACAACTATTTAAAAAACGCTTTTGAATTTTTTTGAAAAAGTGCAAGCATTTTGTTTATTTTTTGAAAAAAATCATCTAATTATTTGGGCCCCAAATAATTATAAGATCAGATTTATTTATTGATATTTCAGCCGTTTCTGGGTCGATTTTGACCAAATACAGTTTATTCTGCCATTAAAATTGCATGTTCTCTCAAATTCGACACTCAGTTTTTCATTACCTCACACAAAAAATTGTGATGTGCAGCGCCCTCTCTACCAAAACTAAACTACCCCTTTAAGCTGTTTTAGTTTCTGAAATATTGATGGAATTCAAGATGGCAAACATTTTAATTATTTTAATTATTTTAGATCTAAGTATACGTTGACCCCGAAATGCGGATATAATGTAGTTGCTCAAATTACCTCTGCAGCTGTTATAGTTTATAAGGTATTGAGGAAAATAGGTTCCAGATGATGGTCATTTTTAAATTCAAGGTGGCAGTCAAAATGTGGTGATTAATTGGTTCCATTAATGTGCTTGGAAGGAAGTTCGTAACTGTCTTAACCTAACTTAAGGTCTTAACTGTGTGCCCGAATTAATGTCTTGTATCGGAAGCAGGGACGTCGATCTGTCCGGAAAACACAATACATTGGGGGGGCGAGCTATTGTTCACAAACAATGCTCGCCCCCCCCCCCCCCCCCCCCCAATGCATTGTGTTTCCCGAACAGATCGACGCCCCTGATCGGAAGTGCACATCCCATTCATTATGAGCGCACAATTATATGCGAATCATCGTATAATATTGTTGCGAATTTGAGACTTTTCTCTGGTATTCTCATTTCAGTATACGTACTCATTATTTAAAAAAAATACATTTTATAATGATTAATACAAACCAAAAATCCCCCTCATTCTATTTTTTTTTTATTGCTATTGTTGGAAAGTTATAGCGAATAAATTGATCATTCAATCCAAGCCTTCTTTTATAATGTAGACAGGACTTGATTATATTTTCTAAAACATGTTTCGTTTGGGTTAACGCAGAGCGAATGCTAAAATACGATTCGGAAAATCAACATAATCATTTTAGTTTACCATAACCCAAGAGATATTTAATCAAGTTTAATAAATTGATAATTGATACAAGAACGAATGTGGGTTATTTACTGACAGCTTGACATACAGATAAACTCGACGACGTTATAACTGAATAATAATGTTGGAATGTTAAGATGTTATAATATTGTATTATTCCAACGAATGTATCACATTAATATACACAAAGTTTGCTACAAACTACTATGGATATGATTACACATTTTATCAGAAAATCCATGTATCAGTAGACATATGTTTTCGAAACATAACACACAAAGTATCTCCCCCTCAGCAACTTCTGATATCTTAAAGGGATAATTGAGTTTTGGTATAGAGGGCGCTACACAAAATATTTTTTGTGAGATAATGAAAAACTGAGTGTCAAATTTCAAAGAGCATACAATTTGTATGGCAGAATAAACTTAATTTGGTCAAATTCGGTTCAGAAACGGCTGAAATATCCATTAACCCTATCAAGCCCAAGCTATTTTGGCGTTCCCAGGCCCAAGGGGGGGGGGGGGGGGGGGTGGGGGGCTCATAGGGCCTCCCCTCTCTAATTTCTTTATTATTCAATCAACCTCTTTCATATTTGGCACATGTGTCAAGCAGGTCAAGCTCTACAAGTTGCATTCATAAACAATATTAAAGATCACCATATAAGGGCGCTATTTACGATAATATGATAATAAACATAGAAAATGACAGAATATAGAAGTTTTGAAGGTGTTTTTGCTTAATGGACTGTTATCAAGTAGGCAAATTTAACTTTTCAACATAACTATGTAATATTACATATTCTGGAACATATATTAGGACATTTCTTTGGAATTTTATCTGATTTAGAGGCCCATTAGGTCCGCAAAGTCATTGTGGAGGTGACCTTCACACATATTATCAAACACATTACAGTACATGATAATTTACGTATGCAATTTCTTCAAGTTTTACCCTATAAACTTAGACCAAATGGATTTTTTCATATCAAAATGATTGTTGACATCATAAGAAACCCTCATTAGCAGATTTTAATCACAAAACCATCATCAAAATAGATCAAAACTATATATGACTTAATTCTTATTATATTCATTGTTTTGCGCCATTTTGTCCTTAAAACAAAAGAAATATCCATGAATTTTTTGTTCAGATCATGACAACTTGTTACCGATCATATAGATTAAATGAATAAACTAATTCATGTCAATGCCTGGACCGTACAATGAATTTACACATATTACACTACTTTTGTGTTTTATAATGTAATATATAAAATTACTTTCAATATACGTTTACTAGATACTGTTACTAATTAAAGATGAAAATACCATGTCAATACCTTGGGTTTTGTATGGAAAGGTTGTTCAATTCAAATTTAGAAGAAAACAAATCTGAAAACTATGAGAAACTTATTTTTTTTAGTAATTCTTATTATTTATATTGTTTTCCGCCATTTTGTTCTAGAAAAAAAAAAAAGAAGACAAAAAAAAACAAGTGACATCTATTTTCTGATATTGTGACTTTACTTTTGTACGGTTTATAAATTTCAAATAGATAACATTTCAGAAATGTACACGATTTACTTGTTTAGAGCAAGGAAAACAAAATATGACTTAAATGAAAACCCTGACATTTTTAAATATCATACCACATTGTTCCCTATAAAATTTTAGGAAAAGTCACCGAATTTGGTGAAAATTGGATGCAAAATGTGGGCGTGGCAGTACAAAATATGGTAGGGGGGACTCATTCAGCCCCCCCCCCCCCCCCCCCCCTAGGCTTGATAGGGTTAACATAACCATTTGTAATAATTGTGGGGCCCCACTGTGCATGGGGCTCCACTGCTTCCTCTTTTCAAAAATGTCCAAAAGCGGTTTTTAGATAGTTGTTGATAATCTTATCACTTTTTCAACAAAACATAACATGCACAATATTTAATTTATAATGGTTTAAAAAAATGGGTTTTTGAAAGCGCCTTCTTTATTTTAAACAGCTCTTTTTGTATGAAACAGGCGTTTTTACTTAGTCGTTTGTAATTTGTTTATTCCTTTTGAGCATGGTGGAGTTATATATACATATCCGTTTGTAATTTGATGGTGCTGGCGTTGGTTACTAAAATCCAGTTTTACTAAAAACTGTACTCTATCTACCAGTACTCAACTATCCCTTTAAGTAATACTTCCTGTACGATTTTGCCTTTACCAAAAAATACTATGGTTGTTATGTAAACATTGCGTGAAATTAAGAGATATCCATTACTTTGCTGCTGACTGAGCCCAGATTAAACTACTCTATAAAATCTCCATTCGTCATGTAGAACCGTCATTGGTAAAGGGGACCACCAGGCAAAGAACGACACATAATTATATGTTTTGGAACCTAGACTGTGTGTGATATCAAATAGATGAGGTGTCTTATCTATATTGCGATTTAAGTTAATATACAGCTTTAAATAAGACTGGATATCTGGTCGATGAGTCAATCAAGTTATGTATATACGCATCGAAAAGACTCGGAGTACATTCGATTACTGACTACAGGAATATTCATCGACGAAATTTCCTATGAAATGACGAAATGTCTTATTTAATGCTTTATATTGACTTACCGCGCAAAAGCTTTCTAGAAATAAAATACATAATTGGAAAACGTATCACCATACTACAACATGTATTTATGGGTCTGCATAAGAAGACTTCCTTTTGTGTAGGATGAATGCATCGTTCGTTATTTTATTGCATACAGACATACGCGTACATTTAATTGGCGCACTCCAGTCGTTTGGCGCGTACGGAACCATGAGGCTATAATGGTACCGTAAGTGGTTGTAATTAACTACATTGTTTATGAATTACACAACCCTTTGCAAAGTATCGGTCATCTATTTGATATCAAACAACGGTACCAAAACATATAAGTATGTGTTGTTCTTTGCCCGGTGGTCCCCTTTACCAATGACGGTTCTGCATGCAAGATGGAGATTTTAGTTTATCAGAGTAGTTCTTAACGTAAAATGACAAAATACACGAGTGGTGTGGTTGAAAACCCTCAAGATGGATAATGTTATATATATATGTATGCTTAAGTGCTCGGATTTGAAAGTCTACAGTGGATACTTTCCATTGGAATTGTATAGAATGTAGAGGAGAACGTTTAACACACGGAGTTTCGAGAGGACTAGCCTCCTTCTATAACGTTATCTACGTACAGAAAACGTGTGGCCTAGAGCTACTAATAGATCGTGTCAAATTCGTGCGGGAAGGATTTCTACATTTGTCGACAATGTCAGTGCAATCAGTTAGCGAACATCACTTTGTACGGCGTTCGCTCGATACTCAGTCATCATGGCATTTTCACACATCACTTGATGGACATATAAAATCACACAAAACCATTAATCAACCCTTCGTTGGTAATTGACCAATTCAACAAGTTACTTGTTGTTTTTCAAGATATAATTACCCCAAATTAATTGGCGAATAAAGTAACACTAGTAAAACAACTTTATAGGTGCCAACATCTGACAGAAATCAAATCGTTTACAGCAAAACAAAAAAAGAAACATAATAATAATGACGCCAAGTTTCCAGTAAAACAAAAAAAAAACCGCGTCACATACATTATATTGAACCAACAATGTACAGTCCATGCTTGAGCTAAGGGGGGGGGGGGGAGGGGCTGGAAGTTCCCCCCTTCTTATACCCATAAATGACTGTTTTGCGGGGGGTTTGACCCCCACCCCCCCCCCACCCCCCTTATCACTTGTAACCGGTCTCGAGACCACATTTTAGCGGTCTCGACCATTATTACCAATAGTGTCGGCGTCGAAAATTTAGAAGGATCCTGCCTTAATAATGTTGAAGAATCTTGGTTTCGGCCTAAAAAATTGTGAAGGTTCTCTGTCTCGGCGTCGAAAATTTGCTACTTGAATCTGTACATTGTAAAACTTTATGTGGACGTGCTGTGGCGTGATCGGATAAGAGCTAGACTTACGCTCACGGGAGCAGAGTTCGAAACCTATCGATACCCCGGTATATTTGACCTTCCACAAGCCATTGTATCAACATTGCTGTGCTCTACCCAATCTATGATTTGTATGAACGTTTTTTCACTTAAAACAAATATTTCACTATAGAACTTTTTAAGTAGTGGCATATCAAAACATTAGTTCTAGGTCATCATGCTGCATCACACACTGAGACAAACTCACACACACATACAAATGTTACCCACTAATATTGAATGATTTTCTAAATTAGTTAATCATGAAGATGGTAACCTTATTTATTTGACCGTAATTTGTTTCACCAATTATAATTCAGTGTTCGACATCCTCGTTTTATATTAGCTTCAACCTTCTTCCTGTTTTTTGGTTCGTAGAATAAAAATTACATGTGAACTTGAATATGAGTTTACATTAGGCAGAAACATGTTACTCTGCCATACATTTGGATACATACGTGATAGCTCTTTCGTTTATCTTTTAGATTACTTCGATTTAGATAAAAACGCCGCGATTGACATCTACCATGCCCCAAAGACTTGGTGATGGTTTGCAATCCCTTCCGAATCTCCAAAAGGTGACCATCACTGAACCAACGACAGTCGACTTGCTACCTCACTTCCCCAACATCCGATCCTTGAAGCTACTCCGTCTTCCAGAGAACTGCAGAATCGACTCGGTCTGTAGGGCCCTGCGTTCGGCTCAACTCTTGGAAGAAGTCGAAAAATATCGCAGCGTAACACATCAGGTGAAGAAGAACCAATATTCATCGTTGAGCGCATTAAGGCCTCAATCGTCATGTCCATGTCTGATGCGATAAATATCCTGGAAAATATTTCGTCGACACTAAGCGAACAGGTAAATAATGTTTTGCTCTTCATAAAACAACCATGTGTATTATATACAATTTGTAGGAACGTATTTGTTTCACTAAAAACAAATCATATTACTATAGAACTTTTGAAGTTGCAGCTAAAGCCTTACATCTAGGTCTTCATGCCGCATTACACACTGACACAAACGCACACACACACAACAAAACACAAAAAACACATACGCACACACACACAAAAAACGCACATGCGAAATTCACCCGCTAACTGTCTAATGATTTTCTAAATTAGTTAGTTATAAAGATGGTATTCGTTTTAAAGACGTCACACTTCACCACTCTATATAAATTCAGCACAACTCATGGAAGACTTTGAAATATCAATATCTCAAAGTGAATTAACCTGTGAAGACGATAAAGTCTGATGCAGTACATGTCCTGGAAAACCTGTTGTTGCCTCAAAAAGAGATGGTAAATGAATCAGTGTTTTGTACATATTTAAGGTATCTCGGGTCTCCCATTTCTTCTTGGACAGTGCACTTCTTGTGACATATAGTGTGCTTCGTTAATTGTTCTTCTTCGGGTGCCCCAACCTCTCGACCATATTGTTCCAACATTAATCAGGATCTTATCTAATAATTGTTTGAACTGCACACAAGCCAAGGGGCCTTGTATAATATATCAACGATAATTATACCGGGGGCCCAGAGCGTTTATCTAGTTGAAGAGAGACAAAAAGTTTAATGGTCTCATCATGTTAGTATGTGGCCAAGGGTCAATGAAATGAATTGCTGCCGGGTCACATCCTGTACCCTAAGCCTAGGGGCCCAAGAAAGGGGGGGGGGGGGGGGGGGGGGGAAGAGGTCAAAAACACATTTATCTAGTTGAAGACCGACAAGGACAACAGTTGGTGGATATCGTTCATTAGGGGGTACCTATTATGAAAGCAGCAATGCCAGTAATTTTATCCTGTACGGGGCACTTACTGCCTAACCCTAGACAGTAGCCCCAAATTGCCCCACCCACGGGGTGTTATATAGCTGAAAAGAGACATGGCTAATTTCTTTTAGTTGAAAAGAGACATGGCTAATTTCTTTTACAATAGAAGTATTTCACAACAGAGATAACCAAAACACCAATGACAGCAGTTTTATCCTGTACGGGGAGGGGGGGGGGGGGGGGGGGGGGGACCAGAGACAGTGGGCCCTGAAGGGTGAACGGAAAAGGACCGGCGGTCAGGTTATAGTCCCAGAATGCAATTCAGTGCGGCGCGACCACCGCGGCGCACCAGTACACAACTCAATGTTTTCGTATCGCTCGTTCGCGTACGCGGAGTAATGCGTGCGGGTTTCTTGCCAGTGTCGCCTGTTCGCTGTGTATTTCTCGCAGAATTTGGCTTTAGAAGCGACAAATTGCGCTGTGTCGGGGTTATTTTTTTTTCTTCGAAATATGGGTATTTATTAATCGAATCATATTTTTTGAAGGTGGAAAACTGTCTAGTTTAAGACAAAGAATTCAACATTAGGCAAGTAAAAAGCAATATATTTATATATATATTGAGATATACATATCAATGTGTTCATTATGGGAGTTTTGTATCATCATAACAATGAGAATCAAGGTTTGTCAGTGCAAGTATGCCAGGCGCCGTGCGTAGGTAGGGGCATGTTTCACTCAAATTTCTTTTTCGTAAAAAATTCATTTACGCATTCAGATGTCAAACTATCCATTGGATCGTCAGAACCGTGTACAAAGTAAGTGCAATGAGGTAGTGAATACCACTTTGCATTTTTGCTCATTACTGGACCATATAACATCCATTTAACTTAAAATGTCCACACAATATCCTAGAGGACGGATATGGGAATCTCTTCTTCTAATAAATGTATTAATTTCTCATCTAGTACATTTAAAAAAAAAGATTTACAAGCTTTGTCTGAAATAACTACCTCGTAAAGTGAACTTACAGGTCCATAATTATGCAAACGAACGTTTGTATGCACCTGAAGAAACTTTAGCTTCAAAAAGGTCACCGTAGAAGTGAAAGTTAGAAAACTGATTAAAGGCATGCCTGTAAAGTGGCTAACTCCACGAAAAACACTTGGAGCTTCCTCGTTTCTCTTCTGCCGTGTTGTTTAGCTTATGGTAAGAGAAGAATAAAATAAGGTTAGAATTGTTTCAAATGTCCCTTTAGTATGAAGATAATTATCATTGAAATCTTTTATTTCAAAAGCGTTGGCAACGCTTTTCAAATAAAGTACAATTGTCGTAGCAGCACACGTCCGGCCAGCGCGCGTGGGAAACCTTCCCGACCCGACTGAAATTTGAGCCGAGCGTGCACAAATTCCATGAATTCTGTACCGTATGTAAACATAAACGGGTGCGGATATCGTCAAACGGATGATTATTACTGCGACAAATCTACGACAGGCCATCAGTATTCGGTGATAAAATATGAACTCAATATTCGTTTTTTTCACTAGGTAAACAGTGTTCCTTTTCTTTCAAACTTTCACAAATCTTTCAATTGTATTTTACAATGATATTGATATAGGATTGAAGTCTCAAATGTGATTTTGTGCAATATCTGACACTTTACAGGTATCCCTTTAACGTTGTTTTGAATATCAACTCGATAACCTAAACTTACAGGAAAATTTGCAAATGAAGTTTGCTTATATGCACTAAAAAGAACAACAACTTAAAATGAACATCGTAGACATGAAAGTATAGGTTTTCCCGTCCAATTTCGTCAAAATAGCTCTCAAATGGTCATTAATAGCACGCAATTTAGAACGAAATTTAGTGAGGATCAGGATCGTGTTTCAATTCGCAAAATAATGTCTTTCATTTTATTTTTGGACTGTGCGATTACCAACTTTTATCAAATCGAATTTAACTAACATCACTCAACTTAGAAAAAACGGGTGTAGAGCATACAATTTCGTCTACAAAGGTAAAATAAAGGCGTTTATACATTCGATTTCGAGAAAAAAATAAAGTACATG